>NW_027019541.1:1364626-1453023 GCF_013076305.1 Rhopilema esculentum | reverse complement strand
GTTCAGGGCCTTCTTTGTTTGGTTTGGCGTCATATGTTTGCTGTGTTTGAATCCCTGTGTTCAACTTTTGCACTGCACTTCAAGGGCTTCATTCCACCAGCCACGTTTATTTTTTTGGTCAAGCTGATCAAGTTCTAATAAATGCTGCAAAGAGTCAAAAATTAAATTTTGCTTTGAAAATTAGTGGGCTCGGGCCTTTTGCCACTGCGCCATCATATCATTTTGACTACAGTTCTATACTTTTGTACCCTAAGTGAATATAAGAGGGGCGGAGCTGCAAATTGCGTTCAATTGGCATAAAGCTGAAACCAAAAAATTAACTATAAAATCAAGGCATCCAGGCTTTTTGTTTATGGAAGACTTTCATTTCATTATGGCTTATTAGCAGGGGTACGGAATTTGTGCATAGCAACACACTGGGTTACCAAGCCTTACGTTATAGAACCCCTCAGAATAATTTCTAGATCCGCCCCTGACCATTGTAGTAGAGCGACTGTGCAATTAGATTATAAAACTAAATCAGGAGTCTCGCTATTCCGTCGCTAGCAGGAGGGGGTGCGGCTGAATGTTTCGCTATGGGCCTGGCGTTTTGAGTATTTTTATGTATTTGAAATTCTTAGAGAAAAAAGTATTCGCAGGAATATAAGTAGGTATAAAAAGGGAACCCCTTTTGGTCAATAATAGTAAGGGCAAGTTTTTGAGATGTTTTTTATGTAGTTCTTGAATTATTAAAAAAAGAATAACAAGGGCTCGGGGCTCGGGCAAGCTTTATCCTCTGAATATAAATCATACCTCATGGTCTATGAATAAGACGTGAAACACGGAGTTGAAACTTGAAACCGTTCTGTTATATAAACCACAGCGTTTACAAGTTCTGCCGTTCCAGCATCGAGCATCAGGTAAAGATCGTCAAAAGATCCACGAAAACATATTGCAAATTTGCGCCTAAGCATTCGTCGCGTGCTGTATCATAATTCAACTCCCCCTGGTCAACCTCAACTCCCCCTGTTCAAGCTCAACTCCCCCTGGTCATAAAACCACTTATACATTTGACTGTAGATTGAAGCGAAGAAACTCCCCCTGGTTTGTCGGTATTCTTTGATGTTTTGGATTTTTGAAATCCATGGGTTCTCGCGCCAAAGTTTAGAACCCCTCGACCTGGCACCGTGATTGGCTAGATTCACTTCCACGGGTGCAGAAACTCGTATAATTTACAGGCCACGGGTTCCTTAAGTGGCTGGATATAAGAAGAGACAATGCTTTCCGAGTCTGTAGAATGCTATACAGGACAACCAGGGGGAGTTTCATAACAGTTCAATGCATGGACTGAAATAACAATGTTGAAC
The DNA here is from genome assembly GCF_013076305.1 of Rhopilema esculentum. The sequence continues at coordinate 1,451,677 of NW_027019541.1, read as the reverse complement.
AGTTGTGAGACGGGGCATTGAAGCGGAAATAACAATTTCAGGAGATGTGCATACTTCCCGGTATTATTTAAATGGTTTAAATAATAATAAACAAAATTGCGGTAGAATAAGCTTTAATCCCCAAAAAGTTTTTTCTCAAATCTGAGGGGTGCTCGAGCCCCCTTCGCACCCCACTGGATCCGCCCCTGATGGTGGTACCAGACATCCATTCTGCATCACGCAATCACGTGTAAAATAAACGAGAATCCGTACATCACGGTACTGTAAATTGAATTTCACTGCCACGCCCCCAAAGTCTCTCTGAATTTTAACAAATAAGCCTAAGCCAACCTGAACCCTCTCCACGACACCACTGCTCTGGCGTTAACTGTATTCACCAACTTGGTTTTGTTGAGCAGTTAAACTTGATCAACAGCTTCCATCACATCATCTTCTTGATCTTCAGCAATAAACATCTTCGTCTTGGTTCATTACATCAGAGTTGCCTTCTATTTTTATTAGAAGAGGAGGCTGCTTCGGTAACATGTTCCTTATCGTTCCATTGTCGTTTTTTGCCTGACAGTGCGATGCCTCACTGCCAAACCATTCGTTCCCCCTATTGTCTCATTTCATTTTCATTCCTTTTTCATTTCATTCCATAGATACATATTTTGAGCAAATAATTGCAAATTTTTATTGATATGAAGATGCTATATTTAAAAAAAATCATAAATGTTGCTGAAAGTATATCAATGGTAATCCAAATATGCTGATGGACATATGAAAATAACTCTAAAGAGTTTTCGAGCCATTGACGTATTTCTATTTTATCAAACAGATAATTCAAGTTTTAAATTGCATACATTTTCAAGCTTTTCTTTCCTTCACTGAATTCTGACTGTTTCCCGTTCCATCAATATGATTGTTTCCAAGAGCCAGGGGCGCAGTGGCTTGGGGGCAGGGGGGCAGCCGCCCCCCTGGCAAAAAATTTGTCGGATTGTCGGAAAATCCAACGTTTGTCGGAAAATTTGAAATATTAGACAAAATGTAAGGTTTTCATCGATCCTGTCCAAAAGGTCGCATATTTTTTTAAACCTGTCGTAAAAAAGGGCATGCTCAACCCTTCTTACTTATTTTCATTAGAGTATTTATCGGAATCATCGCATTGCTGAAATTTGTAAAGGAAATTAACGCTCTGGTCTCAGTTATTTTATAAACTCCCATTTCCGACAGTTAAAATTCAACTCAGTTCATTTCGAAATGAATTCGCTGGTGTTATAGAAGACGCAAACGATGGGACAAGACCGCCTTTCCTCTCTGATAACAATCAACGTCGAAAGTGATATTTTACAGTCGATAGACTATGGTGACATCATCGATTTGTATGCTGCCACGCCTCTTTTGAGAAAGATGCTGCTTGAGTAACAGTTTATATAAATTCAGTTAAAAGAAAACTATTCTTTTGGAGGCGTTATATCTATTTAAGGTTTAGCATAAATAAATGCAAAGTAATTATGATGCGATTTAAAACTTGCCAAAAAAACTTTTTGCTATAAACTGGTAAAACCATCGTTCTGCATAATGCTTAAGCCGCATCTAATGTCAGGTCTTCACCCGTCTTTAAAAAACCAGTCAGATAATTTTTGGTAAACTAGGTGTAAAAAATATATTTCCACCTCGATATAAACGCAGAATTTGGTACTATGATAGAACAAAGATCACTGCAATCAAAGATCACTGCACGTGTTAAAACAATTTCTCTGAAGTCAAATCCCTAGATCTTCAAGTTAAAAACCTGAATGAAATTTTACTGAATATCCTTTCCAATTTTATAACAAACAAAATAATCACATTCAGATCTCGCCAGGCACCTTGGATAACGCAGTCAATTAGAAATTTCATCATGAAAAGAACAGGGTTTATAAGACTTTCATCAGAAATGAACAGCCAGAATGCAAGCGAGAGGTCATTGCCAATGTGATATCTCAGGGATCCAATTTTATTGAGGAGGCTAAGGAAAAGTGTTTGAAGAAAATAGGAAAAAGAATTTGAGGAAAGTTGACATCACAATAAAAAACAGCGTACTGTTTTGAATGGCAAAGCATCTCAATGAAGTAATTTTTCAGCCGGTGTTCCTCAAGGTTCTATCTCGAGTCCTTTTATTTTCTTATCTAAATCAATGACTTGACTGATGGCTTGAAGTGTAATGAATCATCCAACTACAGCTGTTGTTGATTTGCAAATACATCTTATTGAACTATGGGCGCTCAGCTGGCAAATGTCCTTTAATCCTGACCCAGCCAGCAGTAGAAAGTAGAAATTATCTTTTAAACACGGAGAATTCCAATGGATCATCCTTCCATTTGTTTAATGGAGCTCCAGTGATGAGAGTTCAAGAGCAATAACAACTCGGCGCCATACTAGATCCCAAACTGTCATTCGCTAGCCATTTTCGATCAGTGTTTTCTAAATTTAGGCAAGGCATAGGCATGTTAAGATCCCTTTTGACCAATTTAATGGCTCGGGTTCTTATAAAATTGTTCTTATCAAAATGAGAGAGCAATATAATTTTGTTTGGGTATGAATATTGCCGTTTGTTTTATTTTACATGCAGTGGGGTAGTCTCCCCATAATGATTTTTGATGGTATCGAGGGAAGCTTTGATATCCTCATCTTGAGAAATTCTTGTGTATAGTGATTTTACATCTAGTTTAAAAGAAATGAGCGCATGCTCTATGACTCCAGGATAGAGGGTTGTTTTGTCTGCAGCTATTGGGTAGACAAAAGGAGTTCATTTCCACTTTTCCACTTAAGGACTCCATTGGTAACAATCCCTATAGGCAAGCGGCACTGATTGGGCAACCTCAACAGTCATGTGCTTGTGTTTCTGATTGGCCTATTTCGTTCCACAACTTGGTTTATATGTTTCCTAGCGTAGAGTTTTCGATCTATTTTCTGACGTTTTCAACTCTGAAAAATATCAGACGAAAAGGTTTAGTTTACTCAAATGTTAGCTTTTTTAAAGCCATTTTCAAGCATTGTCATTGATTTATTGTACTCTCTCAAGACTGGTTCACAAACACTACGACACAATGTCTTGTACTGCTCCTCCGTTCGCTACTGATGAATTGCAATCAGACGTCACATACATGGAGGTTCGTTTAACTTTTTAATTACCTTTCGATTGGTTTTTATGCAAATAAATTCGTGCAGCACAAAGAAACTAACTCAAAATTGTCCACAGTGCTCTTAATAACAAAATTTATACAAAAGCTTGAGTGCTGATATTATAGCTGTATTCATGATTGTTTCATACAAGTTTCTTTTTCTTTTGGTAACCTTATAAAAGGTTTTTTCATCTGTTATTTAAGATACCCCATTACTTCAACCTCACAAAAATCCAAATGGTTGTCTACCTAGGTATCCCATCACTTCCTAGGTTTAGGTAAACAGTTTATTCAAGGTATCCCATTACTTCAACCTCACAAAAATCCAAATAGTTGTCTACCTGCGACTCCACATAAAGATACTTTCCTTTTTTCGGTTGGCCGAATTCTTTCATATGGTTTGTTTGAGTCGATGTAAAGGTGGGTGTAGTCCAAATTATTGTATTTGCATTGGGTGCATTTTTGTTGCCAAGCTTTACATGCAGACCACTGACTCGTTCAAAACAGCAATCTGTCCTTGAGTATATTGTAACTGAATACACAACTGCATTTCCAGCAAAGTCTACAGACCACCAAGGTCTTTGCTGTCCTGTGTGCATGCATCTGCTAAAACTACCTGAATTCCAAACGCCAGTTCTGCCTCCATCAACCGCATTGGCACTTGAATACGGAGCGTACGTCGATGACTGTGAAGTACTTTTCCCATATGCAATGTTACTGATTGCTGTTTGATTGAGGGTAAAACATGAATCAATGCCAGTTTTCCTTAAAAGATTTTCAAAAGTTGCATCACGTAAGCATTAGTGTTCGCAGGGACGCCAGAGAAGAGGGAGCGCTGGGGGTAAAAACGCCCCTGTTGCCTTTTCAAAGAAGGAACAAAGGAGTTCAGAGTGCCCTTTTCATTAAAGTGCCCTTTTCATTAAAGTGCCCTTAAAACCGGCCATTCTAATAATCAGGGAGAGTCATATGAAATTCCGATTTTAGTGCATAATTCATGACGACATTTCTCAAAATTTGTAAAATAATGCCAAAAGTTAACAAATGTCCAAGATACCTGAAGAAGATCGAAGTAAAATGGCTGTTACGAAAGAATTGCTAGTAGCGGGGAATTATCTTTCAAATGCCCTTTTACTCAAGCCTGCCCCCCCTTGCCCCTTTGTCGTTCCGGCGTCCCTGAGTGTTCGCAAAGGTTAAAGGAGGTTTTTCGTACACTGGTCCATTTGCTTGGGATGAAATCTCACAATCCATTAGAGATATCGATTCCATCGTACGATTTGAAATAGAACCAAGATTTCGCCTTTTGAGATAGCAAAAATTAGCTCGGCATGAAACCATAAAAGATCAGACATTTTTTTTTCATTTAATCTTATTTATACACGATATCCATTCTGTAAAGAGAAAAGTTAAGATATACAGAATTAAAAACTACATAACATTAAACATTTGATAAGTTTACTTAGAGATTAAAACATAAATTGTATGAACTTCCATTGATTCGGACCAAGCTGATGTATGTTAGCTCAAAAGGTGAAATCTTAGTTCTATTTTAAAACGAATTGAGATCTTTAATGAATTGTGGGATTTCATTCCAAGCAAATGGACCAGTGTACAAGAACATCTTTTGGTATAATCTAATGTTAGTTTTTGCGCATGGAGATTTTATCTATCTATTCCTTGTGTTGTATTTTGCTATGGCAGACCTTTTGACGAACTGATTTTTTAGCTCTCTAGGACAGAGCTGATTTACAATTTTACAAGTCATAACTGCTTGGTCAAACTTCATCAATTGACTTACCTTCATAGGCAGTGGTGTAGTGCAATAAAAAACAATAGCAATGAGGCTTTTGCACAAAATGTTGCTAATGACAATAGCAAAAGTAGAAATTTACCAATATTCGGAATCAACAAGGGAGGCTCATCCCCCTGAGCCCCCTATCTTTACCTCTCTGTTCATAAGTCTCTTATCATAAGTATCCTTTACCGTTGAAGATTCTATTAGATCGAACGCTTTGTCCTGATATTTTTGCAGATTGCTTGGTATAGAGAGGACTCTCCATACCACGTAAGCTTACCCTAAGTGACTCTCATCCACTGTTTTATATACATTGAGCAGATTTGAAGACAAAATAGAAATTGTGATTTGGGAGGTTCATTCTCATCACCTGTTCTATGGCTTTTTGCCTTTACTGTCTGAGAGCAGTAGCTGTCGCAAAACATCCCTTTTTCAAGGTCTGATTTTTTGGGATCTACATGGACATCACGATCAAAAGCCATTTGACCGGATTCAACTGGGATTGATTGGAACTGTCAGGATTTTGATCACGATTGTATGATCACGACTCGTCAATTTTCAGGGTTGCAATCCTGATCCCTGTCATTCTAATCCAATCCCGATCCATGTTAATATGATGTATCATCTTTAAAGAGATAAGGTATTATTGTTTAATTATTGACTCACATCTAACACACGGCATGCCAAGTGGAAGCTCCTTGCAATGGGTGCACTTGTATCCAGGGGAATAGCAAACATCGAGACACAAATGCTCCGGTTCGCATGGATTGAGTTTCCTGCACATGTGCCCAATCTACGAAACAAAAAAGTTATCAAAAGAACTTCAAGCAATAAAGTACCTTCTGGCATCAGTTCAGCGAATCTGTGCAATGCAGAAGAAGATTTTTTCATAAAGAATTAGTCATACACTGCCATCTTCCAAAAACAGCAATAGGATCCGTCTATATATCAAAAGAACTGCAGCTTGTCTACTCTTGAGCTCACGGTTGCACAATATAGGCTACTTTGAAATAACAGTGTAACAAAACAAATTATAAAGGTAAACAAAAACGCTGCCGTACAACGTTACTAAATTCTTCAGGATAGTCAAAAATATATTTCGTTTTGGCCGTAGTTTTTCTAATAAACATCTATCTCTAATTCGATTAATAGTCTGATGAACTAAATTAAGCTCATCCATTTGAGAAAGATTAACTTTCGAGGTACATAAAAGTTCCTTTAGGTTGATGAAGTGTATCATACACGTTGATGGTACAATGAAATTAATTGTATTTTGCTCGTTCCATACCAGATTTTCAGTAAAGCTCGTTGACTTGTACACCCAACCTTGCTTTGGCGTTAGCGCTACCCCGTCTGAAGCATCTGCAGTAGAGCGTTTGTTGAGCTCGCACCTTCTGGCTTTCTTACTCTTTTCTATGTTTATTGACTTGCATTGCAGCTCATCAACACAGGCAAGTTCGCATTCTTCTTCGGATGGAACAATTACTGTTGTTATTTTCTCTCCCTGCAAAACTTTATCCTGCTCTACATATGAGAAGTTTGCGTAGTCTCCACAAGATCTGCGCAGGATTCTACCGTTGACTGAATGCAGGAACATGTGTAAGAAGATGCAAAAAACTCCAAACGTGCTATAGAAGACAATAATATCCAACCATTTTACATTGCTACGAGTGGGCAACAAGGCTTCAGGTGTAATTCAATTTTAAAATTAATTAACATCTTTTTACCAATTTCAGCAAAGTCTGTGCTATTCCTACTCGAAATCCCGTTTCCGTAAATTCCTGAAAATTTATTTAATCAGGACTTCAGCAAAAAATAGTTAATTTGATATATTTTATCTTAATTGATTATAAATAATAAATATAAATAATTATCTATGCTTAAGTTATTCATATGTGATTTAAATTTGTATGTCAAGGGATAAGAAACCCTTTCCAATGGCCGGACCTTTTATTCCCAAAAGTTTGCCCTAACTGTACCACTGTTTGGAAATATTAGAGGGGATGACAACCCCACACCCCCAGTAGCTACACCCATGGCCTAAGAATGTAAGGTGTAAGAAAAACTTTTATTTGCGCGTTACACACCATTCTAGCCTAATTGCCCTCCAGAAAAAACCCGAGTTTATTTCGAAGTTAAAAGTTTGCTTACTCTTATCTTAATTGATATGTTTTAATGGTAGCTCCATAGATACAAACATAGATACTCTGACATACCGTGCTGCTAAGGGACGCCAACCGGTCGTTACATTTATACAAATACAGCTTATACAAACCTGGCTAAATTCGGGTGCATCTTGAAAGTGCTGCTGAAAGCTTTCAGGTATTTGCTTGTAAGATGTTTTCGTGCACGAGAATTGAATTGATCATTCAGATTATAAGCCGATTGATCGATCATATTTAAACTTTCTGAATACTTATTTTACAAGCGAAGGCGCGCGTGAATGCATGGAGGGCGCGTGAATCGGGTCACAGGCATGCACCTGCTAAACTTTCGTCAAAGTATATTGACAGTGTGGTCGGTATTATCAATGCCTAGATAAAAACTAACAGACGTTTTCGTAGTTTTCCTTCATTATCTTTGATGCAACACACCAACCAATGGAGCTCATAGTAGTGTTAAAATTTCATAGACTGAACACATCGCATTATGCAAACTGTAGGCAACGTAAGCCTCCCTTATTACTCCAATCTGTAGTTTGTGCATTGCTGTCCTAAACCAGCAGAGAAATCATGAATGATAATATGGTAGTGTCTTTAAACAGTTTTCCATTGAGAAACAAGTAAAAGACAGAAGTGAATTATCAAGGAAGGTTTCTATTGCATATACCTATTATGCTTTTTCACAGTTACTAAGCAGCATGTGACCCAGCTTATATTATATCTTTCCACGTTTCCCGATTAAAACACCTCCATGCAACAAGACTTTTCTATTCAATGAAATTAGCAGGTAAATATGGCACATGATACCAAAATTTGCCCATCCCCGTCATACGTAAACACCATGTATTCTAAATGAATCATAATTCTTGGCATGTAAAATGAGTATTCAGAAAGTTTAAATATGATCGATCAATCGGCTTGTGATCTGAATGATTAATTGCATTATCATGCACGAAAACATCTTTCCAAAAAATACTTGAGAGCTTTCAGCAGTACTTTCAAGATGCACCCGAATTTAGCCAGGTTTGTATAAGCTGTATTTGTATAAAAATAAGGACAAGTTGGCGTCCCTTAGCAGCACGGTATGTCAGAGTATCTATGTTTGTATCTATGGAGCTACCATTAAAACATATCAATTAAGATAAGAGTGAGCAAACTTTTAACTTTGATATAAACACGGGTGTTTTCTGGAGCACAAGTAGGCTAGAATGGCGTGTAACGCGCAAATAAAAGTTTTTCTCACACCTTACATTCTTAGGCCATGGGTGTAGCTACTGGGGGTGTGGGGCTGTCATCCCCTCTAATATTTCCAAACAGTGGTACAGTTAGGGCAAACTTTTGGGAATAAAAGGTCCGGCCATTGGAAAGGGTTTCTTATCTCTTGATATACAAATTTAAATCACATATGAATAACTTAAGCATAGACAATTATTTATATTTATTATTTATAATCAATTAAGATAAAATATGTCAAATTAACTATTTTTTGTTGAAGTCTTGATTAATTAAATTTTCAGGAATTTACGGAAAACGGGATTTCGAGTAGGAATATTACAGTCTTTGCTGAAAATGGTAGAAGGATGTTAATTAATTTTAAAATTGAATTACACCTGAAGCCTTGTTGCCCACTCGTAGCAATGTAAAATGGTTGGATATTATTGTCTTCTATAGCACGTTTGGAGTATTTTGCATCTTCTTACACATGTTCCTGCATTCAGTCGACGGCAGGATCCTGCGCAGATCTTGTGGAGACTACGCAAACTTCTCCTATGTAGCGCTGGACAAAGTTTTGGAAGGAGAGAAAATTACAACACTGATTGTTCCATCCGAAGAAGAATGCGAACTTGCCTGTGTTGACGAGCTGCAATGCAAGTCAATAAACATAGAAAAGAGTAAGAAAGCCAGAAGGTGCGAGCTCAACAAACGCTCTACTGCAGATGCTTCAGACGGGGTAGCGCTAACGCCAAAGCAAGGTTGGGTGTACAAGTCTACGAGCTTTACTAAAAATCTGGTATGGAACGAGCAAAATACAATTAATTTCATTGTACCATCAACGTGTATGATACACTTCATAACCTAAAGGAACTTTTATGTACCTCGAAAGTTAATCTTTCTCAAATGGATGAGCTAAATTTAGTTCATCAGACTATTAATCGAATTAGAGATAGATGTTTATTAGAAAAACTAGGGCCAAAACGAAATATATTTTTGACTATCGTGAAGAATTTTTGTTTACCTTTATAATTTGTTTTGTTACACTGTTACTTCAAAGTGGTCCAAATTGCGCAACCGTGAGCTCAAGAGTAGACAAGCTGCAGTTCTTTTGATATATAGACGGATCCTATTGCTGTTTTTAGAAGATTGCAGTGTATGACTAATTCTTTATGAAATAAATTTTCTTCTGCATTGCACAGATTCGCTGAACTGATGCCAGAAGGTACTTTATTGCTTGAAGTTTTTTTGATGACTTTTTCGTTTCGTAGATTGGGCACATATGCAGGAAACTCAATCCATGCGAACCGGAGCATTTGTGTCTCGATGTTTGCTATTCCACTGGATACAAGTGCACCCATTGCAAGGAGCTTCCACTTGGCATGCCGTGTGTCAGATGTAAGTCAATAATTAAACAATAATACCTTATCTCTTTAAAGATGATACATCATATTAACATGGATCGGGATTGCATTAGAATGACAGGGATCAGGATTGCAATCCTGAAAATTGACGAGGAATCATACAATCGTGATCAAAATCCTAACAGTTCCAATCAATCCCAGTTGAATCCGGTCAAATGGCTTTTGATCGTGATGTCAATCTAGATCCCACAAAATCAAACCGTGAAAAAGGTTTGTTTTGCGACCGCCACTGCTCTCAGACAGTAAAGGCAAAAAGCCATAGAACAGATAACGAGAATGTACCCCCAAAATCACAATGTCTATTATGTCTTCAAATCTGCTCAATGTATATAAAACAGTGGATAAAAGTCACTTAGGGTAAGCTTACGTGGTATGGGGAGCCCTCTCTGATACCAAGCTGAGCAATCTGCAAAAATATCAGGACAAAGCGTTCGATCTAATAAAATCTTCAACGGTAAAGGATACTTATGATAAGAGACTTATGAACAGAGAGGTAAAAATAGGGGGAATTGGTAAATTTCTACTTTTGCTATTGTTTTTGCAAAATTTTGTGCAAAAGCCTCATTGCTATTGTTTTTTGATTGCACTACACCACTGCCTATGAAGGTAAGTCAATTGATGAAATTTGAACAAGCAGTTATGACTTACAAAATTGTCAATCAGCTCTGTCCTAGAGAGCTAAAAAATCAGTTGGTCAAAAGGTCTGCCATAGCAAAATACAACACAAGGAATAGATAGGTAGAATCTCCATGCGCAAAAACTAACATTAGAGTATACCAAAAGGTGTTCTTGTACACTGGTCCATTTGCTTGGAATGAAATCCCACAATTCATTAAAGATTTCAATTCGTTTTAAAATAGAACTCAGATTTCACCTTTTGAGCTAACATATATCAGCTTGGCCCGAATCAATGAATCTTCATACAATTTATGTTTTAATCTCTAAGTAAACTTATCAAATTTTAAATGTTATGTAGTTTTTAATTCTGTATATCTTAACTTTTCTCTTTACTGAATGGATGTCGTGTAAAAATAAGATTAATTGAAAAAAAAATGTCTGATCTTTTATGGATTCATGCCGAGCTAATTTCTGCTATCTCAAAAGGCGAAATCTTGGTTCTATTTCAAATCGTACGATGGAATCGATATCTCTAATGGATTGTGAGATTTCATTCCAAGCAAATGGACCAGTATAAAAAAAACCTCCTTTAACCTTTGCGATTACTCAGGGACGCCGGAACGACAAATGGGCAAGGGAGGGCAGGCTTGAGTAAAAGGGCATTTGAAAGATAATTCCCCGCTACTAGCAATTCTTTCGTAACAGCCATTTTACTTCGATCTTCTTCAGGTATCTTGGACATTTGTTAACTTTTGGCATTATTTTACAAATTTTGAGAAATGTCGTCATGAATTATGCACTAAAATCGAAATTTCATATGACTCTCCCTGATTATTAGAATGGCCGATTTTGAGGGCACTTTAATGAAAAGGGCACTTTAATGAAAAGGGCACTTTAATGAAAAGGGCACTCTGAACTCCTTTGTTCCTTCTTTTAAAAGGCAACAGGGGCGGTTGACCCCTCGCGTCTCCTCTTCTCTGGCGTCCCTGCGAACACTAATGCTTACGTGATGCAACTTTTGAAAATCTTTTAAGGAAACCTGGCATTGATTCATGTTTTACCCTCAATCAAACAGCAATCAGTAACATTGCATTTGGGAAAAGTACTTCACAGTCATCGACGTACGCTCCGTATTCAAGTGCCAATGCGGTTGATGGAGGCAGAACTGGCGTTTGGAATTCAGGTGGTTTTAGCAGATGCATGCACACAGGACTGCAAAGACCTTGGTGGTCTGTAGCCTTTGCTGGAAATGCAGTTGTGTATTCAGTTACAATATACTCAAGGACAGATTGCTGTTTTGAACGGGTCAGTGGTCTGCATGTAAAGCTTGGCAACAAAAATGCGCCCAATACAAATACAATAATTTGGATTACATCCACTTTTTCTTTAAGTCAAACAAAGGAAACGAAAGAATTCAGCCAACCGAAAAACGGAAAGTATCTTTATGTGGAGTCGCAGCTAGACAACTATTTGGATTTTTGTGAGGTTGAAGTAATGGGATGCCTAGAATAAACGGTTTACCTATACCTAGGAAATGATGGTTTTGTTATTAAGAGCAATGTGAAAAATTTTGAGTTAGTTTCTTTGTGCTGCACGAATATATTTGCATAAAAACCAATCGAAAGGTATTTGAAAAGTTAAACGAGCCTTCATGTAGGTGACGTCTGATTGAAATTCATCAGTAGCGAACGGAGGAGCAGTACAAGACATTGTGTCGTTGTGTTTGTGAACCAGTCTTGAGAGAGTACAATAAAACAATGACAAGCAAAAAGAGGAACTTGGTGGGACTGGGATCAATGAAATTCTAGCAGAACGAACAGCTCCTCCAAGTCACGACAGATGACTTACAGCATTGCAATCAAACTTCACAATCGATCCGTTCGTTAAATCCTCAAAATCTATTTAAACAATTTTTTAGTGGTGCAAAACTTGAAATATGGCTTAAAAAAAAGAAAACATTTGAGTAAACTAAACCTTTTCGTCTGATACTTTTCAGGGTTGAAAACGTCAGAACATAGATCGAAAACTTTACGCTAGGAAACATATAAACCAAGTTGTGGAACGAAATAGGGCAATCAGAAACGCGAGCACATGACTGTTGAGGTTGCCCAACCAGTGCCGCTTGCCTATATGGATTGTTACCAATGGAATCTTTAAGTGGAAATGAACTCCTTTTGTCTACCCAATAGCTGCAGACAAAACAACCCTCTATCCTGGAGTCATAGAGCATGCGCTCATTTCTTTTAAACTAGATGTAAAATCACTATACACAAAAATTTCTCAAGATGAGAATATCAAAGCTTCCCTCGATGCCATCAAAAATCATTGTGGGGAGACTACCCCACTGCATGTAAAATAAAACAAATGGCAATATTTATACCCAAACAAAATTATATTGCCCTCTCATTTTGATAAGAACAATTTTATAAGAACCCGAGCCATTAAATTGGTCAAAAGGGATCTTAACAGGCCTATGCCTTGCCTATATTTAGAAATAACTGATCGAAAATGGCTAGCGAATGACAGTTTGGGATCTAGTATGGCGCCGAGTTGTTATTGCTCTTGAACTCTCATTACTGGAGCTCCATTAAACAAATGGAAGGATGATCCATTGGAATTATCTGTGTTTAAAAAATAATTTCTACTTTCTACTGCTGGTTGGGTCAGGATTAAAGAACATTTGCCACCTAAGCGCCCACAGTTCAATAATGCAGCATATCAACTAATGCAGCATATGCAGCTTAAAGTATAGTAGCATCTAGACGTAAGCATGTATTGTAAACAATTTTATATGATATAAAAAAACTGCGTAGATTGATGTGTCATCGGCAAATAAGTTTTCCTTACACTTTAAGCCATCAGTCAAGTCATTGATATAGATAAGAAAAAAAGAGGACTCAAGATAGAACCTTGGGGAACACCGGCTGAAATATTACGCCATGTAGATGCTTTGCCATTCAAAACAGTACGCTGTTTTCTATTGTGAAGGCAACTTTCTTCAAATTATTTTTCCTATTTTCTTCAAACACTTTTCCTTCGCCTCCTCAACTAAATTTGATCCCTGAGATATCACATTGGCAATGACCTCTTGCTTGCATTCTGGCTGTTCATTTCTGATGAAAGTCTTATAAGCCCTGTTCTTTTTCATGATGAAGTTTCTAATTGACTGCGCTATCCAAGGTGCCTGGCGAGATCTGAATGTGATTATTTTGTTTGGTATAAAGTTGGAAAGGATATTCAGTAAAATTTCATTCAGGTGTTTTTAACTTGAAGATCTAGGGATTTTGACTTCAGAGAAATTGTTTTAACACTTGCAGTGATCTTTGATTGCAGTGATCTTTGTTCTATCATAGCCCAAATTCTGCGTTTATATCGAGGTGGAAACATAATTTTTATACTTAGTTTACCAAAAACAATCTGACTGGTTTTTTAAAGACGGGTAAGACCTGATTCAAGAAATAAATTTGGCTGATCATTGTATAAAACATCAATGCAAGATTGAGAATTTCCAGTTAAGTGTGTTGACTAGAAAACTAATATCGTTTGGGGCTGAAAAGAAGTTGAATTTGTTTGGTGTCAAGCAGCTTGAAATTCTTGTTGATAAAAATCTCATCAACACAACGATGAATTATAAATATTTAGATCCTATTTTAACATTTGCGTCATGAAACCTTTAAAAAAGTACCTAAAAAGCTGAGTGAACATGATAAGAGAAATAAAAATAGTCTGACATTAGATGCGGCTTAAGCATTATGCAGGACGATGGTTTTACCAGTTTTTACATATTGCAGTACTTTGTCACTGGGATTACCTGATTCTTGACTAAAAAGGATCAGAAGCATCGATAATAGAGGAAAGAATGTAAATTATCTACACTGGGAAAGAATTTGGAAACATGAACTGTAGTATTCGATTGTCTTAGCAATAACATTTGTGAGCTCTTGGCAGGGGTGCAGTGGGACTTCGCACTTTTTGGGGGTGCGAAGCTGAAAATTTTCCGATAAAACTATGATTTTTCCGACAATTTTTTTCTCAATACATTCCTTGAAGATTACCCTTGCTGCATATACTGCAACACTTGATACTACAATATCACGAATGGATCTGGAAATCGTTAACGAATGGATCGTTCGTTATACACCTTCAAGTTCAACAATGGCCTTTATTCTAACAAAACTTATCAAATATAAAACGCTATGAACAAAACTATAACTATTTGTAAATTTACACCCTACAAGTCTTCTCGCTAAACTAGACAATAAACTGTCAAGTCAGTGTTTATAGCTGTTTATAGCAAAAAGTTTTTTTGGCAAGTTTTAAATCGCATCATAATTACTTTGCATTTATTTATGCTAAACCTTAAATAGATATAACGCCTCCAAAAAGATAGTTTTCTTTCAACTGAATTTATATAAACTGTTACTCAAGCAGCATCTTTCTCAAAAGAGGCGTGGCAGCATACAAATCGATGATGTCACCATAGTCTATCGACTGTAAAATATCACTTTCGACGTTGATTGTTATCAGAGAGGAAAGGCGGTCTTGTCCCATCGTTGACCGTAGCCGATTTTTTACAATCCTCAGCTTTGAAAAAGCTCTTTCATAGTTTTTGAACCTATTGGCAAAGGAAAGAGAACTTTGTAAAGAAGGACCAGCTGTGGAAAGGCACTTTGCAGGTTATACTTATCATCAACTGAAGAACTGAATGGAACTGAAAAATGTTCTCTTTCTTCTGCAGCCGGGAGAGGGTTGCTCTTTTCTCTAACTTTCCAAAATTTACAGTAATTATTGGCAAAAGAGCTGTACTCATCTCTTAATTTTTTGTCATCCAGGCCGTAATTCTTCGCAACCTTTTTGAATTACACTGCACACAAGGCAAAATCTGTCAAAATTGCCTTATGAGACGTAAATATTGTATTCATTGAGCTGATAGCTGTATCCACTATCACGATGATATACGGATTCCCTATTTCCCTCTAATTCATCTATGCAATTTTCCCCTGGCATCTTTTTCTTTCTGCGTATTCGTCGCTCGACAAAATTTTCCTCTTCTAAGTCATGGCGAAAATAATAACTTTTTGCGTCTTCTACAACACCAGCGAATTCATTTCGGAATGAACTGAGTTGAATTTAAACTGTCGGAAATGGGAGTTTATAAAATAACTGAGACCAGAGCGTTAATTTCCTTTACAAATTTCAGCAATGCGATGATTCCGATAAATACTCTAATGAAAATAAGTAGGAAGGGTTGAGCATGCCCTTTTTTACGACAGGTTAAAAAAAAATGCGACCTTTTGGACAGGATCGATGAAAACCTTACATTTTGTCTAATATTCCAAATTTTCCGACAAACGTTGGATTTTCCGACAATCCGACAAATTTTTTGCCAGGGGGGGGGCTGTGCCCCCCTGCCCCCCAGCCACTGCGCCCCTGGCTCTTGGAAACAACCATATTGATGCACCAGGAAACAGTCAGAATTCAGTGAAGGAAAGTCAAGCTTGAAAATGTATGCAATTTGAAACTTGAATTTTCGGTTTGATAAAATAGAAAAACGTCAATGGCTCGAAAACTCTTTAGAGTTATTTTCATATGTCCATCAACACTTTTGGATTACCATTGATATACTTTCAGCAACATTTATGATTTTTTTTAAATATAGTATCTTCATATCAATAAATATTTGCAATTAATTGCTGAAAATATGTATATATGAAATGAATTGGCAAAGGAATAAAAATGAAATGAGATAATAGAAATAGAAGGCAACCCTGATGTAATGAACCAAGACGAAGATGTTTATTGCTGAAGATCAAGAAGATGATGTGATGGAAGCTGTTGATCAAGTTTCACTGCTCAAAAAAACCAAGTTGGTGAATACAGTTAACGCCAGAGCAGTGGTGTCGTGGAGGGGGCTCATGCTGGCTCAGGCTTATTTGTTAAAATTTAGAGAGACTATGGGGGCGTGGCCGTGAAATTCAATTTCCAGTGCCGTGATATACGGATTCTCGTTTATTTTACACGTGATTGCGTGATGCAGAATGGATATCTGGTACCCCCATTGTAGTAGAGACTGTGCAATTAGATTATAAACTAAATCAGAGCTCTAGGTCTCGCCATGGCCGTCGCTAGCAGGAGGGGGTTCGGGGTTGCGGAAATCATTGATACTGCGAAGGTGCATTCTCGACTTTTGGCGGGTGATACCATTCCGAGGTTTCGAACAAAAATACAACATTCCAACATTGAGATTATAAGATTCCAAAATGCAGAAGTCTAGTCGACTAAAAAGAGAATTAAAGCAATTATCCGAATCACCATCCCATGGAATTTCTTGTTGGACAGTTGGAGAAAAAGTTGATCAATTAGAAGCAAGTAAGTGTTTGTAAAAATCGTCTCGTCTTTTAAAAATAGCACGGCTTTTGCAATGTACGAAGAATGTGGAGGAATGGTACTTCGATATTATGAATTGGCGATGTGGACAAAACTGATGATGATGATGGTTGACGATGATGATGATGATGATGATGATGATGATGATGATGATGATTGATGATTATGATGATGATTGATGATGATGATTATGATGACGACGATGATGATGATGATTATGATGACGACGATGACAATGATGACGACAACGAAGATTCCAAATGTATTAAAAGTCTGAGCTTTTCTAGATGCGCTTCCAGTTTGTTTCCCAGACAACTAAGAACCTTTATGCTCTATGAGATTGCGATTCACAGACTTAAAATACCTAAAAAACGGTGGCATGAGCTATGACTCGCCAAGATTACAGAACTCATTTATTGGGGCTCTGTGAGTGGAACCTAACTGGGAATCTTTTTTTTTATTTGACGAAGGACATTTTTTGCTTGATAACATAACACGAATAATTATTCTTATTCGGTTGCTTTATCAAAATGCGTTTCGCAGATTTACACTTTCTTGATAAACAGCGGGGAATGCTATGACGCAGTAAGTTTACCAAACCCGATCTTTGAATTCCACTATCAACCTTTGCAAGAAAGAGAAATCGATGCGTGCCTAACGATCCCTAATGACCCGCGCTGACAAAACGGTTCCAGCATAATGATCTCGCGGCAGTGCAATTACTTGATTAGAAGGGGAATCTTTCGTACTTAATTGTGAGCAGCCAAACTTTTAAATTCGTTAACTTCCTAGTTGCGAGTGCAAAGATTTCTTCAACTCGGCAATTCAACTATTTGATGAAGAAATGTAATCATAGACCCCAAGATTATTAATTGATTATTCTCGTAACTGTTGGTCTGACCTTACACGTTCCAAATTCCTATTCTTTTACGTTGTTCCTGCACCAAACTATCTTATCCAACATATTGACTTTTTCTTTATATAAAAATATAGGGTCTGAAAAATTTCGAATGAATTTTGGATCAACCCCAGAGAAAATTGAAAAGTCCCTGCAAGCATTTTGCGACAATTTCGCAAAGCCTGGAAATCTTCGAATAACTTTCACCAACTTTGCAAAACTTGCGAAAAACTAAACAGATTTCAAACACTTAACAATATATTTTCCACGACTCATTCATGAAAGCTAATTCTTGCAGAAACTCGTGAAATCGCATATTCCCGCACTTTCTTTTGTATCCCACATAGCAAATTGCAAATTATACGTCTAATTACGTTGACGCTTGACAGGATGAAAGCACCATTCTCGATTACGAGAAGTTTCTGATCTATTCTGGCTACCGTTCAACATGTACGTGCAGAACCAATTTTAACTGCCCAACGTCACGAGCAAAACTAAAAGTGATTGGTCGAATCTAAGAGGATGACCACAAAGGGGATCTCAGGCTAGCAGCCGAACCCAATTTAATAGCACGATTATAGACCTAAGTGTCGATTAGCGAACCTCAATTGACCACTTAATCGGGAAACTCATAATTCTCGATTGTTCGTTTGGGAAAATTGGGAAAATCCTTTGATTTTGGCATTCTATGCCTGCATTGTTTCGATTGTCTCCCGCCTTTGAATTCGGCTTCTATGTTTCCATTGTTGAACTCATCAAAATGCCGATCCATTGTTACACAATTGGCAACAATCTACATATATATATATATATATATATATGGATGCCCATCGAGCTGAGCAAAATCCCCCCTTCATGTACTCATTCTTCGTACATAAAAAGGGTTCTAACGCAAAATGCAGACATTTTTTATCTGGTATGGTGCCATTTAATATCGTATCGTTGGTCGAGTTTCAACACAGACAACTGTTTTCCAACACTTCTTATTGTTTAATTGTTATTTTTAAGTCTCTACAAACCGTATAATTTTTGGTTTGGGATATTAGAATAGTGAAATTAGAAGTTTTGTTTGTTGATTATGAGCATTAAGCTGAAGGGCAACAATTAAAATGAAATGAAGGCTCATCGTTATGAACAAATCCAAATTCATCTCCCATCCAGACTATTTATGGACCAAGAACACTAAACACGCTGGTAGAAATAGAAACTGCACTTGTACCCATCATTATTTTTTCAACCAATATTTGTTTTGTGTTTTTCAGCTATCATAGGACAGGAAGGCACCCCTTATAGTGGAGGAGTTTTCAAGCTTTCAATACTAATTCCTGAAAGGTAAATAAACAAATATTTATCTAAAACATGAATTGTATATTAATTATCAAACTTCATTGGATAAATGATATAGTATATAATAATTTTAATACTTAAATAAACCTATACTGCAACTCAATTTATAATGGAATGCATAACTTTTTTACAGAACAATCTTGATGACTTGATTTTGTCATAGACATTCATATGCTGTTCTTATATTTCTGAATAATTTTATCTCTAGATATCCTTTTGAGCCTCCTCAAGTCAGATTCAAAACTCCAATTTACCACCCAAATATTGACACAGCTGGCAGAATCTGTCTTGATATACTGAAAATGCCACCAAAGGTAGCACCATCTATTTACAATATCATTTTGTCTTCAGAATTTGTAGACCCTCTGGAAAACAAATTACTGTGAGATGGGATTTTTACTGGCTACTTGTGCTAAACATTCTTCGTATTTGTATAGTTACCTAACAGTAGCTGAAAAACATGTGGAGGCATTGAAGTGAGATGGCTTAACCAATTTCCACAAAAAAGTTTTAATGTTTTTTGAGCAACAAGCTGATTTTGTATACCAATCACTAAATGTTGAAATTGTATAATGATCAGCTTTAAGGTGAAAACTGGCAGGAATAAATAATTACTTGGTTTTCATACAAGCGCACAGTACCTTTTGTATTAAGCTTAGTAAATACTTTGTAGCAAAAATGATTTTGGAAACCTTGTTGAGTTCCTGCTGAATGATTCAGAAAGATAACAGAGTCAGATTCAGAATCATAACATTATTCTGCTAAAAGATTAAAACTATTTTTTAAAATTTGCCAGAACTCCTCTATTTCACTTTTTGTATCAAATTTCAGGAAATGATTAACCCATCTGATCTTCAGACCTAGGTTCCTGGTCTTTTCAGCTTTATGGCAACCTATTTATTAAGCTCATTCATATAATGGAGTATGAATAATTGTCAGTTTCCAATTGTCATTATTTATAACTTCTCAAGATGCCTTTTTGTATTCCCATTTGCATCAAAGTTCTTCTCTTTGTTAATGCAAATGATTTATTGTCAGGGAGCCTGGAGGCCAGCACATAATATCTCAACATTACTGAAATCAATCCAAGTTTTAATTGCTGACCCAAATCCTGATGATCCACTCATGATAGAAATTGTAAGAATGTGATTTTAAATTTCAAAACTTCAAATTCATATTTATTTTATTACCAATCAATTCTGCATGCAATGCTGAAATCAAAGTAGGGGCAAAGTATTAGGCCTGTTCAGTTTCAGAAAAATTATTGCCTTTTTTCAGCTTGGCCTATGTCAGAAATGAGCCCAATGCTGTAGCATCAATAGCACCCACCTTAATCAGGCCCAGCCTACATAGAATTTTTAAATAACCACAATTGGAATAAGATACAGACTTTTTCATTTCACATGGGCAACTGCCCTGTGAACATTTCTTCACAAAAAGGCATAATGCAAACATTTTACTTAAAAACATTAGTTAAAAAGTTACTGAACTATAGACTAAGACACAAGGAAGAAAATTAAAGGATTATAAGAAGGATCAATTGATTAGAATAGCTCTCTTAATAAGTAAACCAACAAAGAGAGTGCTCTTTCAACTTTCTGCTTCTTTTTCAAGCATCATAACTTTACCAATCATTGCTGATACATCTAAAAAACTATTATACTGTTATGATTTTGGTTCCTAGTCATCAGAATTAAAATGCAATCGACAATTGTTTGATCAAAAAGCCAAACAGTGGACTCAGAAATACGCAACAGAAAATGACCTGAAAGCAAGCAAGGTAATTATCTTCACAATATTTTTTGTTTATTTGGAAACACTGTATGTATTGAATTTATCATTACTTTCTTATTACAAAAGGGTACTTTTTGGAACATTATGAGAATACTTTGGCTTCAGAGTTTATGTAGCCTTGAGTTTTTTTCGAGTAAATTAATTTCATCTTTTAAGAAAGCTAATTGAAAGGAATGAAAAATATTTATCAGCATTGTTATGTGCCTGTGTGTTTATATTGATGATTAAAGTCCCCTGTTTGAGGGTACATTTTCATTTCTCTTAGCTACAAGGCAAGCTAATTAGCTGTGAATGTTTGTTAAAATTGACAAAGTTTGGTTTTCCCCTCTGATTGCAGCCCCTTGCTGGTCCACCGGAATCTCACAAGGCAGAACCAGAGGCTGCTGTCAAATATGATAGAAAGAAGCAAGCTTCAAAGAGGCCAGGTGAAACTACTGACACATCCTTACTGAACAAAAAAAATAGAATTGGTGGCAAACTTTTTGAGCTTTAGCTTTTTGTGACAAATTACAATGGTTGAACTTTGTAGTTTCTTTGTCACATTCACATTTCAAGTTTCTTGGAATATTTAATTGATTAGTTCATAATAAGCTTTTATTTAAAAAAGTGAAATAAGTTGTGCATCATCACTGGTCTTAAAATTTGGGTTTCTGAGGTACATACATTTCCTTTTTGTAAGTGATGTGTGTTTAACTATATGATATTATAGTGGGTAACATAACCCTGTTTATCCAGCTTAAAATCCCAAAAACAGCTTTGTGCAAAATATCTATTAAGATTAAATACAGAAAGGGTCCCAGATGAAAGCTTTTTGAAACACAGGAATCTGCATTACCTAATTCTCATCACTTTGCATCTATTTCAAAGAACTGTTGTGAATAAGAAGGTAAATAATAAAGTTTATGATTATTTCATAATACAGTAATTTCATATCCTTATGTAGTTATTATTTTCCAATGTTGTGCATATTATATGAAATCAATTGTACATATTTTTGATACATATGTTGGTCTGAAAAAACCAAAAAATCATGTTGCCAACTAAATGTGTTTTTATAAATACCAAGGGCAGTACAGAACATCTTTTCAACATAGAAAGGCTATTTGGCCAAAAACGTCCATGATGATGATGCCTGTTCTTTATGCAGGCTAACTTTAGTGTGAAGGAGTTACCAAGTTATGACATCTTTCACTTTTGAGAAAAACAGACTATTAAGATTAACCACTCTTTGTTTGTATACTCTATGTATGCCCCCTCCCCGGGTTCTTTTTAAGGGTGCAGAAAAGTTTGCAAAACGTTTACGAGTAAGTTCAAATAATGTTAACAACTACAGACATTAAACCAATGAAGACATACCTATGTTGAAGTATGAGCTTGATGCACTCAAGAGCTAGTTTCATTTTACAGATGTATTTTTGGCTTATCTACATAGACAAAAAACTACATACATTTGTCGCAAATTACCTCCATATACATTAAGCATATTCACAAGAATAATAAAACACGCTGATCAACTGAAACCAAAAAAATATAAGCTACACGTGTCATTACCGAAAAAATATTATCTCAGAGCTGAAACTTGCAAAAATCTGCCTACTGTCAACTGACAATCTTTTCAGCAGTTGTCTGTTGGCATAAATAACTAAAAAACGCATTAATAATGTTTTTCATAAATTGGCTAGCTGCCTAAACAATTATGCCTTTTCGAGATTATTACATTTATATTTATGCAGTGCTTGGGTGCTTGGATATCTTCTCTATGTCCAAAAACCAATTTGATATCGTCACCCAGCAATTATTGGGATAAACCTTGTCATCTTGAGTCTGTGTGCATTGGTTGAAAAATCCTATTAAAAGAGGACTGGATGATCTGTTAAAATCGAGAAAACAAGGAGTTGATGTACCGAAAAACATGGTGCTATTTGAGCAACTGAATATGTAGGAGTACCGTAGGGTCGTTCATATAATAACATACATGCCCAGTTGAAATTCAACCACCGATTGACTGAAAAATCGAATTTCCAACATTCGGGAATGAAGCTTGGGACAAAAAGCACCACTGGAAACAATTCTATGAAAGGCCAATTTATTAACAGCAAGCATTCACTTTCTCAAATCTTTTCAAACAGCTTACGATTGTGTGCATTTGTTCATTATCTTATTCGAGATTAAGTCATTCTCCACGTGTTCCTCAGGTACGAAAAATTCAATAGTTTCTATATTTATGTTGTACGGAAACTGAATTTATTGAAACGTTCCTATGTTTCAACTATTCTCTTTACAATTGGTGAAAATAGCTGTAAAAGTATTTGGTCACGTAAAAGGGCGTTTGAATTTAACTTAAAAACATCCGATGGTCTCAACACGGGCACGAGTGGCCTATATAATGAAATCCTGACGTAAAATCTTGTCACTGGCAACGACTATGAAAGACAAACAATATTGAAAGTGTTCTTTTCAACAACCTGTAAGATTGCAAAGACCGTTGTAAGAACTTTAAAACAAGTTAAACAAAGTTTAAAATTATTAAATAAGAAAGTAATAGATACTCACTAAAAACATATACTTACAGCTTAAGGTAGGCTCCTGGACAATCGAAGATAGTATATCGAGGAAAATGTTACAAATGCCCCTTGAATCATCGGGACCCATCAGTTGCTCTCTTTCGAAAAAAGGGGAGGGGTCGTAGGTTACTAGTGCTTAGCAGGACGAGAGCTTATTTCTGGAGGTGGTTCCTGGGGCTACTAGAAATGTATGACAACATAACAACGGCATAACATAATATAGATAAAACCAGATGATTCTAAAGTCACAATTTATAAGTATTTTCGACAGTGCTGAGTAAATGCAAAGGAAAATATTATTTTATCTTAAACGTGTGCGAGACTCGAAATCCAAAGAAAACTTGCTATCTTGCAAAAATGACCATAAAAAACAAAGTAAGATTTCGTTAAAGCCACATTATCACGATTCGATTAAAACCATTTTACCAGGCTAGAATGACCGGTAATGGAATAGCATCTATTTGCAAAAATACTTACTTTTTGCATTTGACATAGAATGTATTTGTTTTGAAATCAATTTAAGGGGAAATAAGTGGGCTCTTTTCAGTGTTTACCGACCACCGTCCCAATCACAAGATCACTTTTTCGAAAATCTTGGCAAAGCAGTTGATCATTACAGCGAAAAATATGACAAATTTTTATTACTTGGGGATTTTAATACAGTAGAGACAGATCAACAGATTCGTACGTTTATGAATAGCTATGACCTCAGAAATCTGGTAAAGGAGCCAACCTGTTTCAAAACTGACAATCCACGGTGTATTGACCTAATCTTAAGCCTGGTTCCCACTTGGTCGTTTGGGTCGTTTGGGTCGTTGGAAAATATCCAAACGACTGAAAAGACACAGTGGAAACGTACCTGCCAACGACCCAAAATTCCCGAAAGACTCAAACGACAGTTGTCGCAGAGATAGAAAAAATTCTATCTCCGCGACCCAAAATACCCGGGCATGAATGATTTTTGCAAGTGGAAACCGACAAACGACTCAAACGACTCAAACGACCCACGCTTTAGTAACTTTTTCTTCAAGAATAGGATATTTTCTTGTAACCGCGTGTTTGACTAGAACAAGAACAAGATAGCTGAATATTTCACAGAAAGCTTTACGGAAGAAGTTCAAAAATACGAGTGCCACTATAACAATTACTGGAAATAGTTTAAAAATAAATACAAAAATATCAAATCATGGCAAGCTATTGCACTAAAATTTAGTGATCTAACATCGTCGTCTGTACAAAGTCACCAGAGGTAGAAATAGTTGACTTGGCAACACCAGTTTTTGTTTATCAAATGCTATCATCGTTCCTTCCACGCATGCCGCCAAAATTGAATGAGCGATGCATGGTGCAAGCAATGAACAGCATCAACAACAAACGACTCGAAAGACTCAAACGACTAAGTGGAAACCAATGTGCTCTTTGGGTCGTTCGTGTCTTTCAAGAACGACTCTGACGACTCAAACGACCCAAACGACCAAGTGGGAACCAGGCTTTAGCTTACAACATACCACCACTTCCGAGACAGGTCGCTCTGACTTTTACAAAATGTTAGTCACAGTTTGAAAACAACGTACCAAAAAGCTGGACCTATTGTTATTAAAGGGCCTCTTCAGCCAAAAAAAAATTTTTTTTATTGCCTAAAAAGTTAGCATCTGGTGCGTGTATTATGGCAAGGTTGTTGTGTTTGCAAAGTTTCAATTAGTTTAGAAGTTATAAGGCTTTAAAGTTGCACCTTTCCGAGAAAAAAACGACAAAAGCCGAATCAGTTTTGTGACATTCTGACGTCACAGTGTGCGGCTCTCGTTCGTCATGAATTTTTTATATATCTTCCACCGAATCGTGAAGGAGTCATGGTCACGCGTTGATAACTGCATCTAAATCTACAGCAGGTGCTTTTTTAGGATCGAAAAATATTAAATGTTTACAATTATTCTAAGTTTGCGGGTCGGAATGTGTCCATGCTGTGTCACGACTTTTTTTTGATCACCTGTGTAGGCCCACAAAGCTACTGCTTCCTGTTGCAGCTCTTCCCTCGCGTATAATTATTCGAAATTGACACTTCAGTTGTTTTCCAGAAACGATGAACAACTAAAGGCTTCAGAATTGATATCTGAAATGCTCAAACTAAAAGCCGGTGGAACAGAACTGAGAGTACCAAATATTGCATTGTGCAATTTGCGAATCGCCGACGTTCGATTCGGTTTGAGGCGAGACTAACGAAATACACCCGAAAACTTTTTGTCGGCTAATTCAATTCAAATATCGAAATGCAAGAGCTTATATCTCACAAACTGTAAAAAATATCGAAAAACAAATAACGAATTCGTGATCAGCAGGTTCAATTCCTTTAGATTAGCCAATAAAATGCAATTGCAAATTTTGGCTGGAGAGGCCCTTTAAAAATAGAAAATATAAGAAATTTTCGGAGCAGACTTTCAAACGAGAACTTAAGGAAGGGTTGGCTAGCATTAAAACAACTGATTTAGACTACAGTTCTTTTCAAAATTGCTTTGAGAAAGTATTTGATAAGCATGCACCGATGAAGAAAAAATACGCAAGGGCCAATGATGGTAATACGTGCCGAGATACACGGCGGCATGTAGAGTTTTAATTATAATGTTGATTTTATATTTGATTTAAAGCAGTAGTAAATAACATGTCTTGAATCTCAATACCTAATAAGGACAAACGTATGGAAAATAACAATCGACAAGTCTCAGTGAACGTGATTATCTAAGTTGAAACTCGTAAGAAGTTAGTTAGTTGGTTGGAGTAGAGTTGAAGTAATGATGGTGATCGGCGAAAATGTGAAACAGAATATTGATGGATTTGATACAAAATAGTTACACAAAATGGTGATATTTCTCTGAGTCTTCATCTTACACTTCGTTTATCATTAAATATTAAGATAGGGGCACCGCTAGAAATAGTGGTCCCAACAGATGGTCCCTTCATGAATCGAGTTCTTCGTAAAGCTACTATGCTGCGTTCTAGGTTGAAAAATAGATATAATAAAAGCCGCACATCTGAACATTGGGAAGCGTTTCTTCAACAGTGTAATTTGTGTGTCAAATTATTCAGAACGGAAAAAAAGAAATTTCTTTAAAAGTGTGAATACTTCTGACATTACTGACAACAAGAAATCTTGGAAAACTGTAAAACCTGTCCTCTCCGATAAAATTCGATCGAGTTCAAATATTACCCTTATCGATAATACTACGATGATTTCCAACGATAAGGAAGTTGCAGAAACCTTGAACGATTATTCTATATCGATTACTGACTCATTAGGTCTGACAGAGAGCAGGGAGGTTACCATAAGTACAAATGGTTTATCAGATCCTATAGAAAAGGTTATAATGAAATATTCAAGACACCCAAGCATTAGGGAAATTCGCAGTTTTTGCTCAAATTAACGGCTACTTTAAATTTCAGGTTACTTTGGAACAGATGCACTCTGAATTTGGGGGGCTTAATCCTGAAAAGGCAACAACCTTTGTTAATATACCCGCGAGAGTGCTGAAAAGTGACAGCTTGGAGTATGCTATCTGTGCGCCAATATTGAAACCGGTGGCTATTGTTTTCTGAAAACCTGTGAAAACCGGCACCCATATGTTTCCCTCATGCGAGATTTGACAGAGTTCCCAGCTTGCTACTTCATCATTTATCTCAAAGTATCAGCAGCCATTCGATGTGACAGCTTGGAGTATGCTATCTATGCGCCAATATTGAAACCGGTGGCTATTGTTTTCTGAAAACCTGTGAAAACCGGTGTGATACTAAAATCTGCGTGGCAACCAAATCTGCATAATGCATCTTGCCCTGATGCAGTAGCCCACGCAGATTCTGGTAACCACGCAAAAAAAAGTATTACACCGGTGTACTATGCGTTTCTGCATGGGCATGCGTTTCTGCATGGGCCGAGACGCATATGCGTTTCAAGTGTTACAGTGTAATGGCGGACATGCAGGGCCTAGCTGTGAATGGCGTGAAGCGCATATGCGTTAGACAGGACACAAATGTGTTTCAACGGATGTGCGTTTTCTGACAACTTTTAATAAAGGTTTCTGAAATGATCCATCGCCACAAAACTTTAAAAACATATTTAGACTTGTAAGTTAGAAAACAGCAACTAGTTAATATAAAGCTAAGAATATGTGATATAATCATGCGTTATACGAATAAAATTATGCAGATTTACACAAAGAGCTTCCTCCAAAATGATTCCCATGATTCAAAGCCAACGATATAAAATTAGTTGCTGATTTACGACTATTCTCGATAACGTGGCTAAAGAACCAGATAAACTTGTTACACAGGTCAAGGAATCAAATTCTGGGCAATTTTGAATAAATCACAGATAGTATAGAATTCCTACCATTCTGATAAAGAAAGTAAACCAGTAAAAGTTGATTTACATCCTCCACAGCTCTATTTTCCGTAATATTTTAAGGTTTGCAAATGAATAAGGCTGAAGATGCTTACCAATCACTTACAAAAATATAAAATTTACTAATAAAAACATAAAATTAGTGAAATACTTGTTACAATAAAAAAATCAAAATTTGAATAAAATATCTTACACTATCTGCTTTTGCAAGCTTTGCATTTATGGGCTTTTATAAATATATATTTTGAATATCTAAAGGGAGTCTGAGTTTTTCAACTCTGGTTATAGTGTTTCTCGTACTTTTTCCTACAAAAATAATGGTTTGATATTGATTCCAAGGCAAGTTGACAATTGTAGTTCATCAAGAGACGTTAGATTGTGAGGAATTTTTTCCACCAAAGCTAGCTTTATGAAGCTAGAACATAGATGTGAGTTTGTAGACCTCTACCAAAAGCAAATACAGGTTCATTTGATGAAGGCTTAAAGAGCTATCAGTTTCAAATAATTTTTCAAATCTAGAAGCATCACAAATATATGCTATTATAAGCCCCTCTCTTAAATTCACTTTATCTTATTGTTCAAATTTTCTTTCTCGAAACACCCAAATCAGCAGGCAATAGCCAATCTGAGACATCAACGGTTTTAGTTTCACAGGCTCCATGAAAATTGAAATACGAGTTGAAGCATGACTAGATGTTTTACAGAACAGTTGGACATGTTTTTAAAGCTCGATTTCTTATTCAGATTGATGCCTTATTGCTTCTTCTCATCACCGAGGGTGTCTCGATCGAAGGATGTAGGGTTTGGGTTGTCACAGCCCCGCAATAGTAGTTTTATAGGAATTTTCAGGGAAAATCAGTTCAATGGAAGAAAGATTGTAAGTAGTTCAGAGCCCCTACGTCTTCAGAGATCAATAAAGAATCTGAAGCAATGATTGTTACTCCATTGGTTAATATGATATTCAGGGACAGATTTACCAGGACGGGGCTGTAGGGGGTGCGCCACCCCTCAATATTTTTGTGTCCTTTGGTAAATTTTGTTTTGATTCGGTTGAAAATATTTTTGGTGGTTAGTAGCTAAAAAATAATTGAACAATTTACTTTTTTTATTTCCTAAACTTCTTCACCTTGAAGCGAGAAGTTTAATTTCTAAAATGGGCCTTTCCATCATTTTCCAGTTACCTGAAAGGTGTGGCACCAATATCCAATCAAACACCCCCCAATCATTGCCGCTAAAATCCGTCCCTAATGATCGCATAACACTGAAATTCTCTATGCGTTTCTGCATGGGCTAAGCGGATGGTAGTTGTTCATCTTATCAATAGCATGATTGTAATTTCATTTTCTGAGTTTATCATGTCAAGAGGTTTATTCATTTGAGTATTTGATATTTAGTTACTTTTACTAGAACTTTGATTTCGTTTTGTATTGTTTATATTGGATGTGCGCGCTGTGTACCCCACAGCTAGGCCCTCCATGTCCGCCATTACACTTTAACATTTGAAACGCATATGTGTCTCAGCCCATGCAGAAACGCATGCCCATGCAGAAACGCATATGACACCGGCACCCATATGTTTCCCTCATGCGAGAAAAACCGGTGACCAAATAGCATACTCGATATCGATATCCATAGCTCGAAAGGATGGACGCTTTAAAACAAAATGATACAAAATGGAATACGGATGCAAATAAGAATCTGAGGTTTTAGATCAAGGGGACTAGACGTTTTTTCTCGGAAAAATTCGTAAAAATTAGAATCGAAGTTGCAAGAAGAGGATCAAAGGCCATGCTCAATGGAGTAAAATTCTGACATATTAGATGAAAATGTGGGCAAGAACACACAGGGCTGTAATGGGGTAAAGCACCCCAAAACCGGTCAAAATTTTGGCTAGATCTGCGCCTGGTTCTTGGTCCCCTCTTCTTTAACATCTTCATAAATGACTTACCGCATTTCTCAATGGATACGGTTATCTGCAATTACGCGGATGATACAACTCTATATGCGTGCGATAAAAATTTAATATTGTAATTGCAAGGCTAGAGAATGATTCAAGTATAACTATCCAATGGTTCGCTGATAACTTTATGAAGTTGAATACAAACAAATGTCATTTACTTATTCTTGGCAGAAGTTCTAATCAGCAGGTCAAAGTTGATGTAGGAGATTCTATCATAGAAAACTCGGAAGAGGAGAAGCTACTAGGTGTTGTGATAGACAAAAGACTCAGTTTTGAGACACATATCAGTAAGTTATGTAAGAAGGCTGGTAGCGAACTCACCGCTCTCGCTCGCATATCTGGATACATGGACGCTAATAAACTTAAAATCTTAATGAGAACATTTTTAATTAGCCAATTTGAATACTGTCCACTGGTCTGGATGTTCCACAGTAGGCACTTGAATAGTAAGATTAATAGAATACACGAAAGAGCTCTGAGAATTGCATACAAAGACTATGATTCTAGCTTCAACACTCTGCTAGAAAATGATGACTCGGTAAATATTCATGTAAAGCATCTGCAAAATCTTATGATTGAAATGTTTAAAACAAAGGGAAATATCAACCCTCCTTTTATGAGGAGCGTCATGCTGTTTATAATTTGAGAAATAATAATGAATTTATGGTACCAAGGGTAAGAACAATCATTTATGGAACCGAAACTATCAAATATCGAGGGCAGCGTCCTTGGCTCTTTTCACCTCAGCATATAAGGAATGCTCAAACTATTAATGAATTTAAGAAAGAAATTAAAAACTTGACGTTCGTGCCACAGCTTGGTTTTTTATAATTTCGTTTTAAATAGCTCAGATTTTTATAATACTCTAAATTCTGTTTTTAATGGATTATTATGTAAATAAAATTTTATGTATTTAATCTCGTATGTATTTATTTGATGTAGAAGTTTTAATAGTTGGCTTGGATTAGTTCATTTCACTGTAAATAGCTATGTAGCGCCAACTTTAATTAAACTGATTATTATTATTATTGATGAGACTGGGCTGCGGCGAAATATCAGATATGAATCCAGGCTTTGATTTTACTGACCACACTGTCAAAACTTTATAGAAAGTTTAGCAGGTGCACGCCTGTAATTCACGCGCCCTCAATGCAAGCTTGTATTGTAAATGAATCATAATTCTTGGCATGTAAAATGAGTATTCAGAAAGTTTAAATATGATCGATCAATCGGCTTGTGATCTGAATGATCAATTGTATTCTCATGCACGAAAACATCTTACAAGCAAATACCTGAAAGCTTTCAGCAGCACTTTCAAGATGCACCCGAATTTAGCCAGGTTTGTATAAGCTGTATTTGTATAAAAGTAACGACCGGTTGGCGTCCCTTAGCAGCACGGTATGTCAGAGTATCTATGTTTGTATCTATGGAGCTACCATTAAAACATATCAATTAAGATAAGAGTAAGCAAACTTTTAACTTCGAAATAAACTCGGGTTTTTTCTGGAGGGCAATTAGGCTAGAATGGCGTATAACGCGCAAATAAAAGTTTTTCTTACACCTTACATTCTTAGGCCATGGGTGTAGCTATTGGGGGTGTGGGGTTGTCATCCCCTCTAATATTTCCAAACAGTGGTACAGTTAGGGCAAACTTTTGGGAATAAAAGGTCCGGCCATTGGAAAGGGTTTCTTATCCCTTGACATACAAATTTAAATCACATATGAAAAACTTAAGCAAAGATAATTATTCATATTTGTTATTTATAATCAATTGAGAATATATCAAATTAACTTATTTTGTTGAAGTCCTAATTAATTAAAATTTCAGGAATTTACGTAAAACGGGATATCGAGTAGGAATATTACAGTCTTTGCTGAAAATGGTAGAAAGATGTTGATTAATTTTAAAATTGAATGACACCTGGAGCCTTGTTCCCAGTTCGTAACTATGTAAAATTGTTGGATATTATTGTCTTCTATAGCACGTTTGGAGTTTTTTGCATCATCTTAAACATGTTCCTGCATTCAGTCAACGGTAGAATCCTGCGCAGATCTTGTGGAGACTACGCAAACTTCTCCTATGTAGAGCAGGATAAAGTTTTGCAGGGAGAGAAAATAACAACAGTAATTGTTCCATCCGAAGAAGAATGCGAACTTGCCTGTGTTGATGAGCTGCAATGCAAGTCAATAAACATAGAAAAGAGAAGGAATGCCAGACAGTGCGAGCTCAACAAACGCTCTACTGCAGATGCTTCAGACGGGGTAGTGCTAACGCCAAAGCAAGGTTGGGTGTACAAGTCAACGAGCTTTACTGAAAATCTGGTATGGAACGAGCAAAATACAATTAATTTCATTGTACCATCAACGTGTATGATACACTTCATCAACCTAAAGGAACTTTTATGTACCTCGAAAGTCAATCTTTCTCAAATGGATGAGCTAAATTTAGTTCATCAGACTATTAATCGAATTAGCGATGGATGTTTATAAGAAAAACTCCAGGCAAAACGAAATATATTTTTGACTTTCCTGAAGGATTTTGTAACGTTGTACGGGAGCGTTTATTGTTTACCTTTATAATTTGTTTTGTTACACTGTTATTTCAAAGTGGTCCAGATTGCGCAACCGTGAGCTCAAGAGTAGACAAGCTGCAGTTCTTTTGATATATAGACGGATCCTATTGCTGTTTTTAGAAGATGGCAGTGTATGACTAATTCTTTATGAAATAAATTTTCTTCTGCATTGCACAGATTCGCTGAACTGATGCCAGAAGGTACTTTATTGCTTGAAGTTTTTTTGATAATTTTTTCGTTTCCTAGATTGGGCACATGTGCAGGAAACTCAATCCATGCGAACCGGAGCATTTGTGTCTTGATGTTTGCTATTCCCCTGGATACAAGTGCACCCATTGCAAGGAGTTTCCACTTGGCATGCCGTGTGTTAGATGTGAGTCAATAATTAAACAATAATACCTTATTTCTTTAAAGATGATGCATCATATTAACATGGTTGCAGAATTAAAGGGATCGGGGATTGCAATCCTGAAAATTGACGAGTAATCATACAATCGTGATTAGAATCCTGAACATTTTCAGTGAGTCCCAGTTCAATTTGGCCAAGTGGGTTTTGATCGTGATGTCCATCCCGATCCTACGAAATCAGACCGTGAAAACGGTTTGTTTCGCGACCGCTACTGCTCTCAGGCAGGAAAGGCAAAAAACCATAGAACAGTTGATGAGAATCTCACTCACCAAATCACCATGTCAACAGATAACATGTCTTCAAATCTGCGGTCTGAATGTGCGAAATTGGGAGGACCTCAGTGTTCAGGAAAATCTGAATGTTTATTCATTGAAGGCCCTTTACACAACATTGTAAACATACAAAAGGATGAAATTAAGGGAATGTATGAATTCGATTTTGGCGTATAAAGGTAATCCTCTATCGATTTTGCCGTAGAAACGAAAAGATAAGGACAATGATCACGATTTCGATCTTGAAATATCTTTTGGCTAAATTGCTAAATTGTCATGCCCCCCTAAAGACAAAGAAAGAAAAAAAATCTATGGATTGCCTCAGAATTTAAAAGAAGCATTGAAGAGCGTAATAAAATGCAACAACTAGTTTGGAAGAACCAAAAATTATGGCCTAATGCAAGATTCTCTGTAATAAGATAACAGATAACATAAGAAAGACTTTTAGTCACAAAGGACCATTAGGACCTTTTCTCTACAAATAAGAATAACCCTAAACAAATCTGGAAAACTATCGAACCACAAAGACCTCGGGTACCACAAAGATCACTAAAATAAGTCTTTCTGTGAAAAATGAAATAAAAGTGCCAAAATGAGATTTTAGAAAAACTTAATCAACATTTTGTCAGTTTAAGCCCAAAAGTTGCTCGTAAACTAAAAAGGTTAAGCCTTTTGCACACTGTTGATGCCGGTTAGAAATTTTCATCTAAAACAATGGTTTTCGCTTCGAATTGCCTACCGCTTCGGTTTGCACTTCGCTTTTCCAAGTGATTACACGACTTCGGATTGACTTTTGCTTCGCTGTTACACGATCGGATTGTTTTTACAGGGCAGACAAAAAGCCGCTGCAGCGACCGGGCTTAAGCCAGAAGCAACACTGGGCCTTGATTTTTCTCCTTTTTCTGATGCGATAGCTACAAGCAGCTATTTGTTTCATTAACAATTTCCTTCGTGCCAGATAGTTAAGAGTAATGAACTCAAATAACATACTGTTCTGTGGCAATAAAGTGGTAAAACCCGCAAGCATGCCTAAACAAATTTTGATTAACAATTTGATGTCAGCCATGTTCATACTGGGTATTTCCTTCTTCAAAAAGCGCGCACATTTTGCACAGTCAGCCTCAAAGTGAGGCAACGTGATCTGGAACGAGGTTTCGGAGTGAAAATCACTTCGGATTCAGTGATTACACGAGAAGAAATGCGAAGCGTAGTATTTCGGATTGATTTTCACTTCACCTCCAGAGCGGAGTGCCTTTCACTCCGGTTACGCCCACCGAAGTACTTCGGATTGCCTCAGCGTCGTAACTGAAACCCCTATCCGAAGTTAAAAGCAATCCGAAGTGAACCCAATCCGGCGTCGTGTAACTCGGGCCTTAACTGCTAAATATGCTGAAAAATGGAAAGGCACTTGGTCCAGTTGGAGTTCCAACAAACCATGCAAAAGATGCTGTAAAGTTTATTGCCAAGCCATTGAGGATGATATTCAATGCTTCTTTGAAATAGTGAATCTTTCCAAATGTCTGGAACCTCACAAAAATCACATCAATTTACAAATCCGGTGCTCGAAATTAAGAGAACAACTACAGACCTATTTCAGTTCTCTCCCTTTTTTTACAATTACTTGAAAAATTGTGCATGATCAGTTATCGGACTTCTTTCTCTCCACCAGAATATTGACTATGAACCAATTAGCATATCGCAAACTGCATCACCTTTCTGATAAGTCTCAGACATGAACGATAAAACGTGAACTTTGCGCAATTTCTTGATATAAAGAAAGCGCTCGACACAGTAGAACATGAAATATCTATCAGAAAGTATTGGAATAGAGAGTACTGAGGAAGAATGGTCTAGATCGT
Organism: Rhopilema esculentum; assembly: GCF_013076305.1. Next base: position 1,416,870 of record NW_027019541.1, on the reverse strand, counting down.
ACATCTTTAATCGTCAAAAATACTGCTCATTAAAAGTTCTCAAGTCGAGCCACCAGGCCTGTTACATTTGGAATACCACAGGGGTCCTGTCTAGGCTCATTGCGCTTGATATTGTTCCTTAATGACTTTGAATCTTGCCTAAAATTTAACGGGTAACCTCTATTCAGATGACACAGAAGTTTCATTATCATCAAATGAGCCTGAAAAAGTGACACGAAACTTTCAGGCTGAATTAGTAAAACATTTCCGAGTTGGTGAGAATAAATAAACTGGATGAGAATAAGTATATATCTCGAGAAAACCGAATTCATAATTATTGACCATCTTCGGAAGCATAGCAAATCGCCACAGCGTTAAAAGTCACTTAAGGTATGCTAACGTGGTATGGAGAGTCCTCTCTGATGCCAACTACACACTCTGGAAAAATATCAGAACAGAGCATTCGAACTAATAGAACCTTCTTAGGTAAAGAATGTTGGGATAAAGATTTATGTTAATTGACGGCGTTTGCCAGATCAGTTATGACTTATAAAATTGTCCATCACCTCTGTCCCGATAAGCTAAGAAAAAAGTTCGTCAAAAGTTTTTCATTTTGTTTATCTTAACTTTTCTTTTTATTGAAAGGTTGTCATGTATAAATAAGATTAATAGACAGGGAATTTTTAACAACAATCGAGCAAAGTGCCTAACCTTAGTTTTTGCTTTTGATTTGGGTACTTTAAGCCTTGCTGAATATTTTAAGCCTTGGATACATTTTTGTAGCACAATAGAAATCACATGATCGATGACGTCATTTTCCCCGGTCATTAAAATTTTTAATTCTTTTTTTTGAAAAATCGCTCCAACCATCTTGTTTGGCATTGTAATAGGAGCAAAAAGTTCTAAAGAATAAACTCTATCAGACCTGCAGATAACGAGTTATTGCTATTTAAAGTTTGCATGACGTCATCAAAATGGCATTGCATGGTCAAAGTAGCTCTTGGAAAGAAATTACATATCAAGGCAGCTTTGAAGTTAAACAAGTCAACGACGAACGACATGAAATTGTACCCAAGGCATGTATCTCCCTCAAATCTAAGTTTCGCCCCGTTGGCAGCGATTCCTTTTCCACCAGACAACTAAAATGCATCACAACTGGTAAGCAGAGGCCTGTCACAGAATTTAATATCGGCTTCCATCAAGGCAACAACCTATTCCTATGTTTCTTCAACAAAGGCTAATTAAAGGTCCACATAGTTTCTTTCCGCCAATTGATAAAGCGAGTTTGAGTAGAGAAAGACATGTCTTCTCTTTCATCTGTTGATAGAATTTTATTGTTGTAGAATTCACTTTTTTGTCACTATATACAACCGTTCGAATGAACTCCCGTGCGCCATCCAAAGCTTTCTTACCTAATTTCCAGGAAATAGCCAAGTTCTCAATATGCTGGTATTTTAAATCGTCGTTAATAAGTTTCCCAGCCCTGTAGAAGTAGGATGTGTTATCACACCCTGTGATAGCATGGAATGCTGGCAGGGAAGAACACAGTTATTTGTCGAGGCTTCTGCAAATACTTCCAACTTTGACGAATCTCTCATGGTCATAATTGTTAAACCTGTGTGTTTATACGCCCAAATTAAAAGCACAAGAACATCAGTGTTTTTTTGAGATAAGGACTACATCTGATTCTTGCATTAATGCATGAAGTACAAGCCGAATGTCTACGTCTTTAAGAACACACGAATGCAAGAACAAAGATCTATTTCTTTAGACTCTGTATGTTTGTTCCTCTATGACAATGAAGAATACTTAAGGCATAATATCCTTTCCTTGCTTTGCACAACCCTTGCAATCCTCTTTACGGGCTACTTTAATTTTGCATAGTTATGACGAATGTAACTCCATCTTACATTTTGTGGCATTCATGCAAGCCTTGCAGCATCAACTTTTTACTCGATGATGCACGGAACAGTCCGAACGTGTTGCAATAGAAAGCGGCACCGGCTTCTATATTCAAGCTCACTTCTTTATTAGAGTGAAAAAGCTTTTTGTACTTTTAATGAGCTAGACGATCGAAACTTTTTTTCATTGTTGACTTGTTATCTTTCGAAGCTGTCTTGATATGTAATTTCTTTCCAAGAGCTACTCTGACCATGCAATGCGTATGAATCGTGTTAACACATGTATAAACTTCCATGTATGAAGCTGTATCGAAGAGGTCCTGATGTAATTTTTGTCTCTCTATTGAACAATTCGTTTTGAAATTTTGGAACATGGCTTGCGAGCAATACTTGCACTCTTTTCCGTAACTATCCGATCTGAGAAAGCTAGATGCATCGTTTCCTTCAAAAGACTTCGACAGACATTCTGATAACTGCAACATCGCCTGTAATTGTGATGATTGAGTGCAAGAGGTATCAAGTCATGCTTGGCATGTAAGTGCTATTTAATATTGCACTCTCTAGCTGCTGTAAAAGTTGGAGTTCATTGCCGAGCGACAATGCTGACGAATCGACGGTCTTTCATTGCTGACGAAAGCTCCTCTTCAGTATAGCTTTTTTGAAGAAAAATTTTTATTAGAACATTTTCCTTTTGCTTGCATTTTGTTCAATACTTAGTTTCCCAGGCGTGCAAATATATAAGCTCAAATGACATTATTGAGTTGCCGAATAACACAAAGGTCAAAAAACTTCAAAATCGAGGTAAAGCAACCTAAATTATGACCATGAGCCTTTGAATTCCACGTGCTTGAAAACTGCAAAACCGCCATTTTGATGACGTCATGCAAACTTTAAATAGCAATAACTCGTTATCTGCAAGTCTGATAGAGTTTATTCTTTAGAACTTTTTGCTCCTATTACAATGCCAAACAAGATGGTTGGAGCGATTTTTCAAAAAAAAGAATTAAAAATTTTGATGACCGGGGAAAATGACGTCATCGATCATGTGATTTCTATTGTGTTACAAAAATGTATCCAAGGCTTAAAATGTTCAGCAACGCTTAAAGTACCCAAATCAAGAGCAAAAACTAAGGTTAGGCACTTTGCTCGATTGTTGTTAAAAATTCCCTGTCTATAAATGAAAAATGAAATGTCTGATTTTCCATGGATTCATGCCAAGCTGATTTCTGTTAGCTCAAAAGGTTAGGTCTTAGTTCTTTTTACAGCGTACCACGGAATCAATATCTCTAATGGAATTTAGGATTTCTTTCCAAACAATGGAGCCAATGTACAAAAAATCTTTTATTACCTTTGCGAACTCTCATGCTTACGCGATTTAACATTTGAAAATGTTTAAAGAGAAAGTGAAACTGAATCGTTTTTCATCCTCAATCAAACAGCAATCAGTAACATTGCATTTGGGAAAAGTACTTCACAGTCATCGGTGCACGGTCCGTATACAAGTGCCAATGCGGTCGATGGAGGCAGAACTGGCGATTGGAATAATTTACGTGATTTTAGCAGATGCATGCACACACTAGCGCAAAGACCTTGGTGGTCTGTAGACTTTGCTGGAGATGCAGTTGTGTATTCAGTTACAATATACTCAAGGTTAGATTGCTGTTTTGAACGAGTCAGTGGTCTGCATGTAAAGCTTGGCAACAAAAATGCGCCCAATGCAAATACAAGAATTTGGACTACACCCACCTTTTCATCGACTCAAACAAACCATATGAAAGAATTCGGCCAACCGAAAAAAGGAAAGTATCTTTATGTGGAGTCGCAGGTAGACAACTATTTGGATTTTTGTGATGTTGAAGTAATGGGGTATCTTCAATAACAGATGAAAAACCTTTTATTAGCATAGCAAAAGAAAAAATAACTTTCGCTGGAAGAAGTCAATTTTTAGGCCTTATATGACTTGTGTATAGCCAGGCATTATTCTAAGGATTTTCATCCCTGCACAAATGCATAAATTTTGCAATTCAAACCAGTATCGCGATTAGGAGTGTAACTAGCCCAATAAGTTTGCGGGGGGGGGGGGGATGAACAATGTTTCTGCCCTGTAAAATTGAGAGGTGCCCTGCAGACAAATTCTTGGATTCAGGGGGGGCATTGTAGCGATATAAAATTGAGGGGGACAAGAATTGCACTTTTCCAGAAGTACCATCCGCCCCAGCCCTCACCATTAATAATGACTGGTCCCTTAATTGATTTTCAATAAAGTTTACATATTACGGCATATGTTTTCAGCTACGTGACAGGGAAAGGGCCACGAATTTGAGCCCGGGGGGCTCAGAACCAAGTTTAATGATGTAGGAGGACCCACCATAGCTGGGTCTGACGTTAAGGAAATTTTTTGAATTATACCTTGTAGAAGATCTAAAAAGCATATCCCAGAGTAAAATTAAACAAAATACTATATCGCTTAGGAAAGACATTTCGGCCGTTCTCAGAAAAACACTGATTATTGTTCTTTGAGAAAAATTAGGGAGAGGAGGAGTCATAAACTCTAGTGACAGACGTTGGGGGAAGAAAAAAGGGTGACTTTCCGTTTCAGATTGCACATCGATGTGAATAACAAGAAGCTCTTGGCTTGGTTGAGAGAATTTTATTTTCGGTACATCTTTTTTGCCTCGAAAAGGTCATGCTTACACATCTAAAATTAAGACATTGCAATAATACAGAAGATGATTTACTGATTTAATGTAAATAATCGATAAATAATAGAAATATACGTAAATAGGTAATTAAATAGATCAAACAAAATCAATCGGTATAAAAACAGTTTGTTCTCTTTTTATTTGATACTCTGTTTTTAAAGTAATAGAAAAAACGGTGAAAAGCTCTTATCTTGAAAAATGGGGGGGGGGGGCTTCAGCCTCCTAGCCCCCCTAGTGGTGCCGTGCCTGCGCGAAAAATTTTTAAAACTTGCGTCGACTCATATTATGGACAGGTGACGTTTTATTAGGACAGCTACGATCTTTCTAAAATTGTTTATTCCCCTTCAATTCGTTATTCATAACAGATATAAACTCTTTTTATACCAATATTGTTTATAAGAATAATAAGAATATTGTTTATAACAATATAATTTTTAAGAATAGTTTAAGGATATTGCTGGGCTACAGCTCGCATATTTGTGTCTTTTTTTCCAGCAGTTGCCTTTTTTGCGTATCTCATAATTTTAGAAAGCTAGGTTTTCTATTCTAGGACAGACTATGTTCTCCCAAATCAGATTTGAAAAAAGTAGAATACTTCAAGTATATATTCAGGCTTAAAACGAAAATATCGTGGCTGGAAAAAACGTATAGTATTCTTATAAAAAATAGTGTACTCTAGTATCAGACGACCTAAACCCGCAGTAAAGAAGCTGACTTGTTTGTTGTGGGCTTCTTTTTGAAAGCAAATAGAATTAAAGCCATAGATCGATTTCGTGGTTTTTGGTTTTTGGATCCCACTTCCTAATTACAAACACTAAATGGGCACAGTTATCAAATGGCCTGACGCGACTCAAAACGTCGGTTTTCATGTTTTCTAGTAACGCTTTTTATTAAAACAGTCAGTGGAGATCTGTTTATATCTTATTATTCAGCCCACCCCTTTACTGGATCCCCTTTACTGGTGGGAGCCTAGCAACACTATGGACCAGATGAATTACGGACCATTTGTGACTGGAATTTTTTGTTGTCTTAGTCGGGAAGGACAGGAAGAGGTAAGTGAAAAATTTGAATTCAAATTCAATGAAGCCTGCCACGTATCAAATCGCTCATAGTTTTTGTGGCGAGATTTCAAGTGAATAATATGAACCGAGCCATTGTCACAAGAAAAGTCTTAGCAAAATTTGAAAAGCCTTTAGTCCAAACTTCACAGGTCGCTCTTTTTCGTAATAATTCTGTATCGGATTATTGCAACAGGTTTTAAGAATTAGGTAGCCTATGCTATAATTGTAAAACCTCATCATTGAATACCTTTCATTTCTTTCGGATTTGCTATCGCTAATTAATTGTCACATGTAATTTATTGGAAGACAACAATCGCATGAATCACTGAGATCCCGATTAAAATACGTAAATCAAGTAACAGTCATTGAAAATGCACAGAGGAATGCAGAATGTAAGTGTAGGGAGACCTGATAAATGGCACAGGGGCTACAAATTTTTTGCCAAATTAAGTTATTGGAATTAAAATCACCTGATATTGTCATGTGTTTATTGAATGCAACAAAGTTAGAGCAGAGGCCATGCAAGGTTCTTGTTCTTCTTCCCTCCAAAAAAGCAAATTTTTCACCTGACACTCTTGCTGTTTTTTTTATTTTCAAAAGGCCCTTATAGGGAGCATGCATGGTCCTCTTATAGCAATCAGGGGGTAAATGTATAAAGCAATTTAAGGGATAAGCATGGAGCAAAGAAAACAGAATTTTCCAGAATCTGTTCAGAATCAGTAGAACTCCAAAAGCTCTAAGATCATGGAAGCATGGATGGATCTAGACAAAGTCTTGAGTTGAGCAAAAGGAAGAGGGGAATGAAAGTCCTTGCCCCCCAAAAATAATATGAAATTTATGAAAAAAATTTGCCTTTGAACATCTACATTTTTGATGTTTCAGGGAAATTGATTTTATGATACAATATTCAAACTGTCAGGAATCAAATTGGTACTAGGGTTTAAAGAGTTGCATTTCAAAAATGACATCTTTCAAGACCTGAAGATAAATATAATTTCATTTAGGATCAAACCAACTCAGGAAAGAATTTTTACATGGCCTATAACACCAAATATCAGTTTTGATTTTGAAAATTTTCCAATATTATTCAGAAGTCTATTCAGGTTTTTATTTTTTTGGTTTGTGAAGACCAACTTCTGGACGCCAACAAGGTGGTAGTGTGTGAATGTTTATCTCCATGTCACAAACCATTAGTTGTTAAGCATTATGCTTCAGTATACCAATGCAACAATTTTATCACATTATCTATGCATCCATAAAAAAATTTGCATGTAAACATTTATACTGGTGAACCTGTGATGTGAATTTTTATAATTTTGCCTCATACATGAAGAAATTGTCCCTATATTTGCTCTTTCCTATTCAAAATATTTCAACTTCTCTTAATTCCATGGGATTCATCAACAGAGGTTTTTTTGAATAGTTTTCCTATCAGGATATAATACAAAATTGATTATAGCCAATTATGCTTTTTAGAACATCGAAAAGGGTGCATTCCTTTACAGGGAGTGTATTATGCAGTTTGATTTCCAATTGACATGGCAGAAGGTGCTTTAGGTAGACACTAATGTTTTCCAATTTTTCTAGAAAAGTATCCTGCTAGGAAACACAATCTAAAAGTGAAGCCAGGGGTGTAGTGCTAGGGGGGGCTTAGGGGGGGGGGCTGAACTACCAATATGGCCAATATTCTACTATTGCGTTTGTGCAAGGGCCCCTCTTGTTTTTTTGATAGCATTACACCACTGAGTGAAGCCAAACTTTGGAGGATGAATCATTGCCAATCTAAATAAAACAATAGTTTGCAAATATCCTGATTTTTTGTCCTTGAAAAATTTCAGGCACCTGCTCTGTCACGAGTATCAGTAGCTTTCCCTCTCTTGCCTTTTTTGAAAATTTGCTGTCCATGTCATGTAAAATAGGACAGAGATGTTCAGCCTCAAAATAACAATATTATCTTACTAAGTCATTGATGCCAAAGTCTCAGTGCCAGTTCTTTAAAAATGGGTTTCCTTATGTTGCTTGAAACAAGTTTTCAGACCTATACAGAAGAGATCTTAATATCAAGAACTTTCTCTAATTGTTTCGAGGGGAAGTCCAAACAATTTTGTGCAGGTGCTCCCTGAGATCCCCTCTTTTCTTATTTCACCACTTAGCCCTGTAGTGTTTGGCCAGTGTCCAGAAAACATAGTTGACAACAGAGACGCCGGAACGACAAAGGGGACAGTCTTGAATAAAAGAGTATTTAAGAGATAATTCCCGGCTACTAGCTTTTCTTTCATAACTGTCGCTTTGTTTCGATCTTCTGTAGGGATCATGGACATCGGCTGACTTTTGGCATAAGATATTCTTTACAGGTTTTGGGAAATGTTGTCATGAATACAAAAAGGTAAAATGAATCTTTTGATCATCACAAACTGCCGATGTAAAGGCACTTCTTTAAAAGGGCACTTTGACCCCTCTTTCCCCCTCCTATCAAAAGGCAACAGGAGCGGTTGACCCCCCGCGCTCCCCCTTCTCCGGTGCCCCTGGTAGGTATTGAGGCAATGGACGCGAGGAAGGGCAATGGGAGCACAATAAATTAAAGTATTGCACACAAACTCCAGTCTGTTTTAAAGTTTTTCTTAGGAAGGTTTTCAGAGAAAGTGGTTATTCTCTGTGAAAAAGGTAAATTTAAAAAAGTGGCCTATTTCTACTTTTGTTTTTGCGACATTTTATGCAAGAGCCTCCCTTTTTGTTTCGGAAGCGCCAGAAACCCCGACCCACACTGCTCCGATTCTTCAAAATACAAAATGATTTGCCTTTTTCTGTTCTGTTTATTCGCCAAATTGTCCCTACCACGATTTTTAGGCACCCTTCTTTTAACACCCTCAGATGTATTTCCTGAATTTTTCCCTGGATTTTTCCAAAAGCACCTAAAGGCGCATTTATCGAAAATGTGGAGGAATTAATGATGAAACCTAAAAAGTGTAATTATCAAGCAATTTCAGGAACTGCGAAGCCATTGGGCTAGCAGGGGCTATGCCTAAGTAGTAGCAGTTCTTATTGACTGGGAACCCTTTTTCTTCATTTTTTAGCTGTTTTCTTGATGTTTCATTATCCTCAAGCTAATTTTATCTGTTTTTATAGCTTTTGATATATTCTCTGAACCAGACTATTTATAAAACTTCAGTAGAAATAAGCAAGTACTTTCTAAAAGAGGCATTTTCCAACGGCCTCAAAAACTTTTCGGTCACACCCTTTTAAGCCCTTCCACATTTAGACTGGTGAAAAATACTTCTCCGGTTTTAACGTCTCCGTTTGCCTGAATTTATTCGAAACTTTGACAGTCAATTGAGTGAGTGGTCATTAAGTATGTGTTATACTGGGGCGGAGGGTATTTACAGAATATTTATGAAAATTTCAAACCCCTCCTAACTTTTCAGTAAAATGTCTCATACCCCTTCAAAATCTTTAAAAGTTGTTTCATACCCCTTCTCGGCTCTAACTGATGAAATTTGGTGATTACATTAAAATGGTCAACTGCTTGCATGTTGTTACGCCACATCAAAATAACCTGATGCGACAGGGCGAATCTTGCCTGCCTCAATTTTTTTATGTGCATTGTGCCCTTTAAAGTCTGAAAAATGAATATTTCTCCATCATAGATTAAAACTATACTTTAGCCATAACTCATGTACATCAAAAGGGGCTTCAATGTCTTTTAGCCATATCAGCATCCACTACAGAAGAGTTTCTCAGGTTGTCAACAGTGAACGTTTTTTCATACCTGGTAGGAAGCAAAAATTGATCAAGATGGCATGCAGATATAGATAGAAAAAGTAAGGTAAACAAGACTTACAAGGTCTTTGCTCTGTTGTTAGTTGCTACCCTACCTCCCCGCGTTGTTGTAAAGATTGGCCCTGCAGTTCCCTGTTCATCCTTCTCATTATAAAGGGCTGGCAGGAAACTCTTCCATATCTGAAGAATCTGAGCTTGATGCTATGCTACTGTATTTTCCAAAACAAGGTCGTCCGCACTATCATCAGAGTCAATTAAAGAATCTTTGTCACATTCCGAATAATCTTGGTGTGCTGTTTCCTCCTGCAAAAATGTAGAGGCTATATGTGTCCTTATGAAATTAACTGTCTCCTTTTCCTCAAGCTTGAGAGACTTGCACAATTTGTGGTACTGAAGATACTTGTCCAATTCATTCATTTTTTACTTCCATCATTGAAAAGTTTCATACAGTCGTAGTCCTTGTAGATCTTATTTTTTGCTCTGTCAGATAAACTGGCTTTTTTCAGCCAGCCTTTCTTCGTTTGTTAAGCTCCAGAATTTGAGCTGAAAATTCACGACTCAAACAAGGCTAATTTAGAGAACATGATTCAATCAGCAGAGAAGATGCAATCATCTATTATTTCAAATGTTAATGTTTTGAAACGTAAGATAAACCCCCATGCTGAAAAGACGGCTGAAGAGAAAAAAAGATGAGGAGAGTGACAGAAAGCAAAAAACGGTCTGCAAAGAAATCACATCAAAGGCTTATTGTGAAAGCAGAGGAAGTGATGAAATTGTTGAAAGGAAAACTTAGCCTAAATGATTTGCCAAAAGATAATGCAAAAAAGTTTATTCAGCTCTCTGATTTAGAGAAAGATGCCAAACCTGTTTCAAGATATCATCATAAAGCATTATTATGTATGGCGCGGCAAAAGCAGCAAGAATATTTGTTAAAAATTTGAGATGCTTTTTTATATATTGAAATGCTTAAAAGACTTTTTGTGATACATACTTTTTTGGAATACTTAAGTTGTTTTCAGTTGAACTTGCTCAAATCATGTTATGTGCATATTTTTTGCGATCCCTTTCTTTCTGAGATAATTTTGTAATATTGTAAGATACTTTTCACTTTTTTAAATACTTTTTTCGGATACTTTTTTTCGAATAATTTTTTCGATACTTCTTTTTTCACCATACTTCCTTTCTCTCGATATTTTTTCTCTTTTTCGCGCCAAGCGCCAGATACCACGCGCCCATCAACTGCACCAATCAAACATGGCCGATCATCGTAAATTGATAGATCGGCTCACTTGATTGGTGTCGACATTGAAAGAAGAGAGTGAGGAGCATGTCGACACTGAAAGAAAGGAAGATGTGGAAAAGGAGATCAAGATTTTATACCCAAGCACAGGCGCGGATCCAGCCTGAATTCTGATTTGCCCGACCGCGGCAAAAGCCTCTGAGTTGCCCGACCGCGAAAGGATTCGAACCAGGGACAATCAAGTTTCAGGTCAGACAAGTAGTGATTTGCTCTCGAGGGACAATCAAGTTTCTGGATTCAGAAAATACGGACCAGATAAATGCCTAGAATCGCCACCAGACTATTCTGTGGCACAGGCCGAAAGATAGCCGGCAAAATATATGCCCTGTCTTCTGCATGTTGTTGGTATGAACGGGGGTAGATCTAAGGACGGACGTTGCAAAATAATTTGCCAAAGAAACTATTGATAAAAATTTTTTTATAGTTTCCATTTTATTTTGTTGTTGTAAAAATCTGACTTATGCTTCTGCACTAGCACTAGCACTAGTATTAGACTACGCCTCTAATTCGAACAGTTTGTGAGTCAACGAAATACTTCGAAATACTTCATATGCAATCAGTCTCAAATGTTCAATATAAAGAATGCAGAAACGCTAAGAATAACAATGATAACAAAGCACTCACGACCTTTAACTTGCTTGCTCTAGTGTTGGCGACTTGTGGCGTTTTTGACTTAAACATTTCGAATAGCGACAAGACAAACAGAGCGACGTCTTTCAAGCAACACACGCTTCGACTTTCTATCATCGGGAAACGGCAGCCACGAATCTCTTGGCAAGGCGGGAATGCCCACAGTGAAAAGCCTCCTACTCTAAAACAGGCAAACTCCTTTATACGCTTTCTAAAATACAACTAGCCAATAAGAAAACAGAACATGATAACAGCCAATTAAACACTAGAACAGAACAATAGTTAAAAAAAGCATAAAAGTAAGTAAAACGATGTTCACGCTGATACCCACGTGAACCAGCACGTGAAACAAGTTCGACCTTCGTACCGTAACACTAGTGGCACTAGCACCAGTGGCACTAGCACCAGTGGCACTAGCACTAGTACTTGTGCATAGGGACAAGTTGTTGTTTCGGGAAAGATAAAACCTTGTTAACTACAATAAATCGCAAGCTAAACTAAACCGTTATGTTATTATCAAAACTTGGCCATTTGGTAGCCATTTGATAGCCATTGGTAGCCATTGGTAGCCATTTGGTAGCCATTTGGTAGCCATTGGTAGCCATTGGTAGCCATTTGGTAGCCATTTGGTAGCCATTTGGTAGCCATTGGTAGCCATTTGGTAGCCATTGGTAGCCATTTGGTAGCCATTTGGTAGCCATTGGTAGCCATTGGGTAGCCATTGGTAGCCATTTGGTAGGCCATTTGGTAGCCATTGGTAGCCATTGGGTAGCCATTGGTAGCCATTTGGTAGCCATTTGGTAGCCATTGGTAGCCATTGGTAGCAATTTGGTAGCCATTTGGTAGCCATTGGTAGCCATTTGGTAGCCATTTGGTAGCCATTGGTAGCCATTTGGTAGCCATTGGTAGCCATTTGGTAGCCATTTGGTAGCCATTTGGTAGTCATTGGTAGCCATTTGATAGCCATTGGTAGCCATTTGGTAGCCATTTGGTAGCCATTTGGTAGTCATTGGTAGCCATTTGGTAGCCATTGGTAGCCATTTGGTAGCCATTGGTAGCCATTTGGTAGCGATTTGGTAGCCATTTGGTAGCCATTTGGTAGCGATTTGGTAGCCATTTGGTAGCCATTGGTAGCCATTGGTAGCCATTTGGTAGCCATTTGGTAGCCATTTGGTAGCCATTTGGTAGCCATTTGGTAGCGATTTGGTAGCCATTTGGTAGCCATTGGTAGCCATTGGTAGCCATTTGGTAGCCATTTGGTAGCCATTTGGTAGCCATTTGGTAGCCATTTGGTAGCCATTGGTAGCCATTTGGTAGCCATTGGTAGCCATTTGGTAGCCATTTGGTAGCCATTGGTAGCCATTTGGTAGCCATTTGGTAGCCATTGGTAGCCATTTGGTAGCCATTGGTAGCCATTTGGTAGCCATTGGTAGCCATTTGGTAGCCATTGGTAGCCATTGGTAGCCATTTGGTAGCCATTTTGTAAGACCCTCAAATCAACTAGACCCTCTGTCAAGCCTTAATGGGAGTACCCCCTAGGGATTAGCTTTTGAAAGCTTCTTTCTTTTTGTTTTTGAAGGCAGTTTCTATTTTTGCAAGAAATGATGCCGCAATTTCCATTGACCATATTTGAAACCGGCCTAACCCTGCGTAGCCTCTTAGAGCACGACACCTGGCAGAAGCTTTTAAAAGATCCATTTTTGAGAATAATGACTACGGAAGGTTTTTAGGAATCAAATCCATAAAATTTTGAAATACTTTTGGTGAAAATTCGTGTTGTGATTAGTCACTAGTAAACGCCGTATCTATATGTAAACAAAGGCCTGTGACAATTTTTTCACCCGAATTCTCGCCCCAGTCTTTTCATGCAAATTAACCGCGAACCCTGTACCATTTACTTGTAATTAACGTAGTCGCGGAAAGTGGTGCGCGAGTTTTTTCAGAACGCAATTGACGTTTCCTACAGATTTTACAATATGTATATCAATTGCTTCTAGCTGAAATCAACGATTTATCAACGCAATCGTCACAAGAAAAGGGACCCTTTAACCTAGTAACACCGTACGCAGGGATGGCTTGGCCAGTCCATTCTTGTGTTACCCGGAAGATTGAAAAGCTTCGATGGATATTCCCCTATTTTTATCAACCAAGTCTTTATAGGTTGGGGACGCCCGTGATTGTACAAGGTTCCCCCTTTCTAGATAAAACCAACGCCAATTTTATGACAGTTTTGTTATGACAATTTTATTGAATTAAATGTTATTGTTTTTGCAGTCATGTTTACTTAATTTCTTAATGTATTTTTTGTGTTGAAGGTTTTAAGGCTTGCATTGCATCCGAACAAAATTCCAACTGTCAGCATTGTTCGTTTAACAAAATAGTATTTTTGTTTTTTGAACTAATCATATTGAGTTGCTTTTGATGCACTTTTGTTAACAGGAATCCCAAATTTTTAAGCAAGAACATATTCAAGGAAAATAATTTAACACTGCAGACAGGTATCCTATTTTTATATTTTCTCAACATTTTACCGAAGTACAGCTGGTCTTGTAATAATTTTATAGAAAAAAGACTTTAATGTTAGAAGATAATCGCGCAGACAGCTCGTAATTGAATACGCAGTGTAAAGGGGCAGCTTGCAAAGTAACATCAGACAAACCGACATTTGAAATGAATTTAGTCGGTCAGTCATTAGTGCTTTCTCCTTCAAGAATGTTGCCGATCATTAATCGCCATCGTTGGCGGTCTTGAGCCATCTTCTTTAGGTCTACATATTTTGGTGTGGTACTCCATTCTTTGATGTTATCTAACCATTTCAGTCTGGGTCTTCCTCTTGCACGTTTACCTTCAATTTTGCCGTCAATAAGATCTAACTGCAGTGAGGCGTGTTTCATAAGGTGCCCGAAATAGGCCAGCTTACTTTGTTTGATGGTGTCTAGTAACCCCATTCTTTTGATAGTGTTTCGAAAGTGAATTGGATGCGAGAAAGCCTGTTTTGCACACTCGGTAAAAATTAGCCATTGCCATTCTCAAAAGGTTATGACAAGTTGCACAGGTCCTTGCCATCTGCAACTTGAGAAGTTGAAGTAATCTTGTTTGACATCACGAGTAAGCGTGCAATTTTAAGCAAAAATTGATTTCTTTGGTTGATTGAGAACGTTCTTGTAGCGATATATTTATATTTACTTAGAAAAATGCAAGGGAAGTAGTATTTACCTGGATCAGCGATATTTGGAAGTTCCAACAAAAAGGTTTGTTTTTCATATTGGATCGAAGTATCATCATCAAGACAGAATCATTGCAAAAAATGAATCTTTTCAAATAGTTTTTTTTCCTATTTCACATGAGTTATATTATGTTGGTGCTACTTGTTGACACGACGTGTTGCTAATGAACTCTGATTTTGGATTTTGAATCAGTTTTACTTGAACTAATTAGCTATTAACAAACCAATTAGAGCCAACAAATATGGAAGTTTTCAGGGAAACGCTATAGAAATCAATAATTCCCTTCTTAAATGAATTCCTCTTTAGTGGCTGATAAACATTTTATATATTTATAACTTCATAAGTTTGATAACTGTAATCGGTTGATTAATCGCGCTGATGCAAGATAATCGCTGTGAGCAAGACGCTGTTATGTGGTAAATAATTTGAAAAGTATTTGCTTTGCAGAAGGTGATTTCGTGAATTCTTACCATACGGCGTACACTTGTTGTTAAACCTTGTGGCTGGTAACCAAAATCGACTGGATTTTTGCTTTTAAATGATTTATGAGTTCTGAAGGCGAATTGCGAAGCCTGTCGAATTTTTGTTTGATATTGCAAGGACCTGAAAGGCTCTTGCGCAACCGGCATGCTTAGCGGCAGTTGTCCTGAGATAGTCCTAAATGCCACAACTAGAATTATATTGCTCAAATCGTTCGGTGTTAAATTTCTAGTTCACTACTTTCTTGACAATGCAGTTTAAGGAAATTGATAACAAGGTTATTAAGCACCCCAAATTTCACGATGTTTAAAAGTTCCCGATCGTTTTATTTCTTGACGAGTTTGTGTCACATGCAAAAGTTGAAATCTCTTGCCTGACATTACGGCTCCAAATGTCAGCGGTAAATTACTGAATATATGCGCTTCTAGTGGATCATAAAATTCTTGGATTCAGAATATATACACTTCGCTCCTTCGTAGTTTAGCAAATATTCTAGTAATAGAGACCAAAGTGATGACATCACAGAATTTTTTTTTAAACATTTTCAATCCATTTAAACATTTTAAATATATCCCAAAAGAGCATCATGAAATGTCTGTAAATGTGCAAAATCAGTTAAAAGTGTTTCAAATTGGTTGAAATTCTAGGTTCATAATTTCATGAACCAGGCCAGAATGAGACTAATACGTAAGCAACCATGGAATCTTTCATTGGCCATATCTCGCCCAATTTTTAACATATCAAACTGCTTTTGCATATTGAGGGGTTTTTATGCCATTCTTTCCGATTATCTGGTCAAAATTAAGAAATCTTTAAAAATGAATTTTTGATGACGTGAAACTTTTTACTCTTTTAATCAAAAGTTTCTTTACCATCGTGAACATTGATTAGTTCAATGCTTTGCTGGGTCCCTGTTAACTTGGCTTTTTCGGGTCGCTAAGGGCTATGATCTATAGGACAGTTCAACATTCGTATGATCTTTGAATAATAAATGGAATTTTTAGAAAAATTCCTGTCCAAGTAATCATTTCGTGACAGTGTGTATCAACCAATAATTTTGAAAATTAAACGTTCTTTAATCTAATTCAAAGAAATTCTCCTTTAGTATTACAAAATTCTTGCTTTTCAATTATAAGATTCTTCATTAGGTTGAAATAGCATATAAAATAACTAATGCTTCATAATGCCACGCCTCAGCTCTATTTGGCCATATTGGATTTCTATTCTGCTCTGCAAGCAACTGAGCAAAAAGCTGTAATTTAAAAGAAAGCTAAATCACCAGATTTAAAATTTATGTTGATTCAATAACATGATCTGGCCAACTGCTGTACTTTATTGCTATGAAGTTGTGGATAAATTTGTATATTCTTTGATTACCCAGGTCTGGTCACCTTACTGATTTCTCAGGTCTGGCTATCAACTTAAAATTTTCATGTCATTATAATTGTTATACTTTTGAAAATATGACATTTGTTTCTGGCTGTGACTTAAATATTTTTAAAAGATGTAAGGATAGAAAGAAAAGCCAGACTCTTAGGATCTTGCTATGTGAATTACAGTTAATAGTCAACAGGATTTTCAATTTCATCTCATTTCATTCCACACCATCGATATTTATACACGAACGCCTTTCAGCTTGAAAAAATTAACAAATTAACAATGCTATTACCAACATTCATTATAAGATATAATTCTGCTGTACCAAGCGGTCATATTTGTATCCTGTAAATTTAAAGGTTCAAAATACGTTCCCTTAGTTTTCTTTTAAAGCAAGCGATTGATTCTTTCTCTCGAATGCCGTCAGGGATATTGTTCCAGTTTTTGGCACTAGAGAAGTAGAAACTTCGTTATGCATATTCTAACCTAACGCTAAGAATATGCAAATCTCTATGAATTCTGGTTGTTTACTCTGAAATCTGGGATCTTTCAGTAAACTTATGGCGAAGATTGTCGGTACAGGATTCATGCAAAATTTTGTATGTCATGATTCGGACAGTTTTTTGGCGGTACGGAACTTGAAAATGGCTTTGAAAAAAGCAAACAGTTTACGACATATATGTTGAAAAATGTTTGCTATTTTCAAAGCCATCTCATGATTCCTTGGTTAAAGGATTGCAAGACTTAACTGTGAGTCAATGACAAATCCACTCGTTCTTGTACTTGGCATTTTTATTATCTTCTTTTCCCTTGTTTGCAAACGTTGTATTTGGGCTAGTTTGGTGTTGCACAGAGTGCTCAATGAGCCGAACAGTTGAATTTATTTTGCTGGTTTATTGTGCAAAATATAGAAATTTAAGTTAACATCTCGCAAATCGACTTTTCCTACAAAATCGCACCTATAGCAAAAGGTAACCCTTTCTATCAAAATCGCTATTTACCGCACATTTTTATTTGAATCTTATTTATTAGTAACTTCCCTTGGTGTTTGTATTTCAAATTATTATTCCTGCTAATAGTTTTTTACATTGTACTTTATAATTTTTTTCTTTATAAAAATGAATTTTTTCAGTCTACCTTCTTCAATTTTCTAAATTTAGCTTGTTAGTTTAGTAACGGGGACTTTTCTAGAGAAAGATGTTCAGAGCAGAGCTGGTTTTTCGTGAACTTTATATTTAATGATTGTGTCACAAGCTCCGCAACATACATAGTCAATATAGATTTGGCTGTGTAGCGGTTTCATTGCACTTATGTTGCTGAGCAACGTGTACAGGTACCTTGAAACTCGCCATTACGACGGTGTTATTGATCAAAGATCGTGAACTGCTGTAAGGTATTCGAGTGTAGTAATCGGTTTTTAAAGCTCTTTTCACGGTCTGTCGCTCTAAATTGCTTGTCACAAAAAATAATGCAGTTCGATGCAGTTAATTATCTATGAAAACCGCTGAAAATTCTAATATTGAATGTACGGTAAGTAAGAGCACTACCTAGACTTACTCCATGAGCCTCTGTTTCGCTACTGCCTCACTTGACGGACGCTACAACAGAGGCAGTAGCGAAACAGAGGCCTATGGAGTAAGTCTACGCCACTCAGTGGTCTACGCACTACTGTTAAGATGTCGGCAATACTGCAATCGAGGCAGCCAAAAATCTAATACAACCGAGGCAATTGCTTTTTCCTGAACATTCGAATGCCGATAGCATAGGCTGCAGCTTAGTCCGGTCCTTTTCATTCTCTTGAACATTTTTGCGTGTTTCGTGGTGGTTAAGGAGACCGGTAGCTAGGTTTTTCTCAGATGATGTTTAGGAAAAGGAGAAGTTCTCATGGTGGCACATGTTGTGAGGGGCAGGGTCAATTGTCGCTCCACAACCTTTTTGGGCTATGTGCCACTCAATATCCAAGTCCTTATTGCCAATAATTTGTCTTAAGAATTTAGAGAAAGTATCTAGACATTTTTTCTTTTAAGTAGATCAAGTCTTCGGTGAACACTAACTAAGCCTCTTTTAAGGGACAATGATTAGAAACGTTTTGCCATTTTATCTATAAGAATAAATACTTTTAGAGCTAGGAGGAGATTGATTGTTCAGTTAAAATTTTAGAAAAGACCTTAAGTGCTATGACTTTTTATTTGAAATTTTTTTAGTTTGGTGCCTCCATCAACCAATAAGACTGTTTTTCAGGAGACTGCAGAATGTCAATAGGAAAATTTGACGAGAAAAATACTAATGTTATTATACAAATTGAAGAAAATTAATTAACAAAGATAAAGAAAACTGAAAAAAACTGATAACGAAATAACATTGCAAACGTATTTGTTTCCCACTTGTCTTTGACCACTGCCATCAGCACAGACAGCAACTATAACTGCCCAGTAAGTTTGTTGTCCCATAACAGCTGTCCCGTATTTTGAGTTTTAGCATTTTGTCCAGAAAATTCAACAATTTTGCTGTTGTCAATCTGCAAAAACGAATTGTCCTAAGGCTGGGATCGTTAAGTTCACTAGGGAGCCCTACATATTCAGTGTCTAAAGAAAGTATCTATATTATGAGTTTGCTAATTGTCCCATACACATTCAGCATTCGTAAACAAAAGCATACAGAAGAAAAAGTATGGTGAATGGTGCTGGTCTTGTGGATAAGCCATCCTATATGTTTATTTATATTGTTTTATGTTCATTTTTACAAAATGATATTAAATTAACTTCTTTTTGATTTTGTGTTCATTTTGATATAAAATAAACTAGATGTGTGTCGTACAATGTAATGCTAATAATCTTTTCGTGGTGCAGAATTTATAAATGGCTTTAGAAAAAGCAAACATTTTGAAACATGTTACTAAAGCAAAGTAACATGTTTCCAAATGCAATGTTGTAGTATAACTTGATTTTGTAATAAAATTTTACGAAGAAAGAATAAATTGTATTGACGAAGTTTCGAACATACATTTCGAGCATACCATTTTGACGTTTCGAGAATAGTTTGACGACGTTACGTTCTGTAAACACCGAACTTGAGCTTTCAAGCTAGCATACCATTTTACTTGGATACTCGATTTTTCATGTCGACGGCAGTATGCGAGATTGCTATTTTTTAACCTACACTGAAAGTAAACACGCAATTGACGATGTAAAGTGATCATAATTTTATGATGTCAAAATGTATCTCGTTGGTTAAGAGAGTTTATGAAAATTTGTGTGAAGACAATCACTCTCTTCTTGGCTCACCAGCCATGGTTACCATTTTGCAAGTTTAAACCAAACAGGGCAGAATAGGATGGTAGCCACAAGGGTTGAGGTTTCACTCCAGGCTATATTTGGCAAGTCGGCTTGGGCCTATACGAGCAGGCCCTTACTTGACATTCGAGACTAAGTAAATTGACATCCATGTAACAATATTGATATTGCAGCTAAATAGACAAATATCTCCCTTTTGTTATGGACTCTGAAGAAGTTGAAAATTGATAGCAAGTTTTAGTCATTCAAAATGTTTCAGTTTACTGATTAAGATTAGGAACATTTCTGTTTTGCAGGATTGTTTCTAGCGGATAAACATGCTGACTTTGCGAGGAGGTTCGTTGGATAAAGATTCAAACTGAAGGAAAAAAGGTATGGTTTATGTTTTATTGGCTTTGTCTACATGTGCCGAGCTTTGAACTTAGGTTGTCGAGGTCAGGATGTGTTTCTCACGCATCTATATTGCATCAAACTGAGAAAGATTTCAAGAAGGAGCGAAATAATCTTCTCTCTACTCCCTACTCCGTGAAAATTAAACAATATGGGCCAGATACGGAGTATGTGATTGGTATATTATGAAGCAAGATACACATGAACACGAGAAAAAAGTAAGACAAGCGAGGAATAAACCCATCTTTGAAAGGTGATGGAGAAATCCTTGGAGAGGCCTAGCCTCCCCTTGGTATGGCGCCAGATGTATGCTTGCAGAAAAGCCTCACGTGATGTAGAAATGTAGGACAAAAACAGCAGTGAGATACTATCCACATACCGTAAATAATTCGAAGAAGCCTATTCTAAAGTCGATAAAGCTCCCCTGTCGATGATGCCCTCTGTCAGTTAGGCCCTTTCTTGCATAAGCACCTCTCCCCATCTGGTTAAAACCACCTTGCTAGAGTCTACTGGAGTGTATTCGAATAATACGTAGCGCCTCTCAGAAAACTAGATGAATGCTTGCAGGTGATAGTTTTCCACATTTAATTGGTCTTAGTTGGATGTTCTGTAACTTATGGTAGATAGGTGAAAAGTGAATGACCCCTGATTATGGTCAGGGTTGCCAAGTGCTGGCAAGTCCTTAATCCCAAATTATCTGAAACTTAATCCCAAATTAGTCCCATATTTTAGATTCCTCCGCAGAGGTAACAGAAAGGGATAGATATTCCATCGCAGCCTTGCCTACGATGTTCCCTGTGCAATGAATTACTCATTATTCAATGATTCGGTTGCTTAATTTCACATAAATAGTCAAGTTAGTTGCCATAAGAATTGAGTTGCATAAAAATACACAGGATATAAGTCATATACAGTATAAATTCATAAAAATAATTTTTAAGTTTTAATAGAAACTAATACTACGAAATAACAATCTTCCTCGCTACCGTGTTTTGTGTGTTATTACTTGTGGCTCACTAAATTGTTCTTAGCAATGCAAAAGGGGTTACATAATCAGGGCCTATTTTATGGAAATTTTCCAAGAACACACTTTAAGAAAAGAAGGTTGTATATGAAGCATTGAATTTCAAAATATCGACCGTTGCCGTAGAAAGCGTTTTTCTTTATTCGTGTAAAACAAAAATATTCAATATAACACGATTACAAATATGTTTCTATTATAGCCTATTCTTTATGGACTCCGACAGGAACAGTAGTTAAAGGTTAACATTGCTCTGTTATTCATACTTATTTGAATATTGAAGGACATGCTGAGCCAAAAAATTTAGAAAGCAGGAGGTTCTAATAAGAGCAGGCTATAAGATTTTTGAAAAATTAATAATGGGGGGAGTTCATTTATTGGGGGCCTTAGAGTAAGCTGATCAATTTCAATTGTTGTTATTGTCGCTAGATTCAGGGGTCTTTTACAAGCTCTGATTGGCTTTTACACCATTTGAGAGCAAAAAGCTGATTGGCTGTAACATTTTTCGCTCTTGTTGGACCAGAGTAATTTGGACCAAGGAACTTGTGCTACGATTCATGGATGTTATGTACTGTTCTGTTATGTTTTAAAGTTTAAAAATTCTATCAACAGAAAAACATAATTACAACAGAAATATAGCTAAAATGAAAAAACCCATTCCACAATTTTGAATTTCCAAGACCACATTTTGGATTTCCAAGACCACAAAATGTGGGAAAAACCACACCAAAATAGGCCCTGTACAGAATAATTAATTTGAGCAATCCATGGAAAAATCCTAACAAATTATCCATTTTTGCCCGATAATCCCAAAAAGTCCCAATTTTTATTTTGAATCCCAGATTACAATTTCTGATCCCAACAGCTTTTCCATAGCCCTAGTTTCGTGAAATCTGGGATTGAATAATCCCAAATGGCAGCCCTGATTACGGCTAGAAAAAACAAAGGTATGGATCGTCAACAAAAGTAGACGTGAGATTGTGATTTATAAAGGCAGTTTTTGCAGGTGTATCATTGGCTTTCCTCTGTGCAGGTGTTGCTTTCTTGTGAGTTTAGTTTTTGGAATAATGTCTTGAAATGTTTGTAGAGATTTTATGAAATTGTTGTACTTTTCTCTAAAGTATGGGCTACACTGAGGGACAATTCACTGTTACCCATTGCGTAGGAGATTTCAAGGATAACAAAAGGATTTTCAGGGATTTTCTGGTTAAACAGTATGATTTCCGCCACGTATACGAGATTTTCATATAGTAATATGTTCCTCGGGCTACTCTCGACAGCCTTTCCCTTTTCAACGGAAAAATTTGAAGAGTTTTTTCTTTCGAATGAATCATGCCGATTTTCTCATTCATGTTATCTTGACACATATGATACAAATTCACCCGTCAAAGGCAGTTGTATCAACATCCTTTATCAACAAACAGTTTGTGTCTAGAACAGCAACACCCTTTATCCTTAAAAAGAGGTAAGGTTGTCTTCCCCTCACAAGCTGCCGTGAAGTGCATGACTTGTTAGGGAACAAAATATCCAAAACTGAAGAGAAAGCAACTTTACAAAACTTAACTTCCAATTGAAGAATGAAATGAAATAACTTTTTCAGGATCAATTGTTGTAGTCTCGTAGCTGTTAACCTTGCAGTAACAGGAATTTTTTTTCACCTGGTAACATTGCGCAAACTATGTGCTATCCTGGATGGAGCTTGATATCTCACTGTATATTACCACATTTAATATAAACATTTAGATCAACTGTTGTACGGTTGTTTGCAATGAACGAAACTTTGATTGGCTTCGATTGATTTCTACCTTTGTTCTTGTTGTAATCCATAATATTGCTAGGATAAGTGTTGAATGGGACTAGATATCTACCTTGATATATGAAAATCCTTGATATCTACCATGATATCCTAACTTGATAGCTGGAAATCCCTGATATCTACCTAGATATCTGAAAATCCCTGATATCTACCTTGATATCTAAAAATCCTTGATATCTACCTTGATATCTGAAAATCTTTGATATCTACCTTGATATCTGAAAATCTTTGATATCTACCTTGATATCTGAAAATCTTTGATATCTACCTTGATACCTGAAAATCCCTGATATCTTCCTTGATATCTGAAAATCCTTGATATCTATCTTAATATTCTACTTTGATATGCTGTTTGGATATGCTTTTCATTTTATTTTGCTGTTTGTATTGGTACCTTTGAAGTACCAAAATTGCCTTCTAAGCTCCCCAATTTTTCAAGTTTCTGGTTAATTAGTTCTCTCTTTCTCTCACTTTATCTTTCTTATATTTGCAAGCTTATTTCCTTGACACTGCATGCCCTCTTTTCATGCATTGTCTTCGACCTAAAGTTGCTGGCTAAAGCTTTTCTTTGTTCCGTCGCGTACTGTTCAAGTCCATGTTGAAATCCAATTAAACTCGCAACGAAATCATTAAAATTTGCCCTGGTTTGCATCTCATTTAACTCAATTTAGAATTTTGATATCATCATCTCGTTGAAGTACCTGTCACTCAACGAATGTAGTAAAGATTGGTTTCACCCAAAGCCTGATTGTTTCTTTTAACCTTTTGATGTCGGCCTTGGATAGGATATATTTATTAATCTTGTGTTCCGTACTTCAGCATTTGTTGACCTTTCATGTTTTCACATAGAAGCCACCTGCTTGTTGACATCGTAGTTTTCACCTCCAAAGACCGTCCAGTTCTACTGTGTCGTTGCTATGTAACCATTCAAAACGAATAGGGCTTTCGTTCGCAGTAGCACTTGATCTGACGGTCTTCCTTCGCTAAATGCCCTTGAGCAGTTTAGGAAATTTAACAGATTATTAGTGTGGATTGAAGCAAGGACCATATCCATCAAGCTCGTATATTCACTTCAACAGGTCGCCTTTCCAGGAGCATAATTCGTTGGTTACAAGCAAATCGTTCCCTGCTGTAAGTACGCATTGCTCTCGACGTACATTGTAGTGAATGCTTTGATTAGAATGAAAGAGACTTAATCAATCTATTGCCATTCACAATATGTAATTTCATTTTTGTTTTGTAAATTTAATCGAGGTATAAATTTCTGCTGATGACCTGCTTGCTTGCCTGCTGATGATCATTTCAAATGTTCTATGATGTGGTGAGTTTTCAGCAGTATTGCTTGCTTAAATTTTTTTGACATACCAAAATACTTTTATTGAAAAATATAAGCGAGCATTTCTTAGAAATTTTTTAGCTATGCTACGGAAATTCCTGCTTTTATCCGTATCTTATGAACAGCTCTTCTCGAATTTTGGTTATCTATTCTTTTGGCGATGTTCTTCTTGTCCAGAAGGCCTATCTATATCATTACAACTTTAGCTATCAGTACTTTTTGATAATACTAGCGCATAGTTCCCTCTGATAGAAAACTTTTATGATTCACACACATCGCAATAACCCGTTTCTATAATATCACTTCTCTTTCAACCTACGTTTGACGGAATCAAAAAGATTCAGCCAACATTATCTCAGCTCTTTGTATATTGTCTGTTTTATGTTGCTAGCCCAACATAACTTCAGTCATTCAAGTTACGGTTGTTTACTAATCTTATAATTGTTTACTTGATTCCACCTGTAAACCGTGAAGAGAATGGCCTAGTTCAGAATTGTTTATTATTTGCTTAGGTTTCCCGAAACAGTGGTTTTCTGTTGACATTGCCCTGTATTCAATAATGCTTTCCCAATGCCTTTTAATCTTGTTTATATATCTGAGTTTTTTTAACTTTCGACCATATTCCGGCGATTGTTGCTGTTATGAAGTAGGAATTTCTCGTAAATCAACTTTACATAATGAAATCTTTTCTGTTGTTGAAATTATCTCCTGTAACTGGTTTGCCATTGTCTGTCTAGATTTCAAGTATTTTAGCTTTTATCCTAAGCTTTTCATGGTATCCGGTAATTTACATTGTGCTATGATCAATCGAGTAACTAAGCCATTTGAAGATTCTTTTCTACAATCAATATGGAGGCTTGTAAGGTGTTCGATTGTCGCGTATTTACCCTCAGATCTTGCTCATTTCTTAGTTTTGCTTTATATATTTAAGAAGAATCACTGCATCTTTAACATGCTTATAACTATAACTTTTGCCGTTAAATGTTTACTATTGACTTAAAAGCGTACACAACTAGTCTTAAAGACAAATTGCTAACAATGAGCCTTTGCACGCGTGGAAAAACGCCAAAGAGAATCCTACGAACTATAGATGTTCAGGATTCTAGCCATGATCTTGAATTTGATCTAGACGAATATAAAGAAGACTTGCTTTGGTGTTTTTAGAGCGGGCTACTGTCGATGACACAATCCCGGTCCAATCTGATTCAGCAAGCGCGTTGCAAATTTATCGCTCGTTAATAAATGGCCTTTGATACAACCAAATAGCGCTTTGTTTCTTTCATTCCTAATCTCCAGCGTTGTTTCACTGAAGTCTTAGGAACGACATTATTTAGCAAGAATTGCTGTGGGTCCTATCTTGTATTTGTGACTTTCCATCATTGGTGTTTGCTTCGATTCTTATTTAACATGCAGAGAACACGGAGCCAGTGAGAGAGACTGTGTATTGCTGTATATCTCTGGTCTGAGCTGAACTGAACTGAACTGAACTGAACTGAATTGAACTGGACTGACTTTATACAAAATAAGATACTTATATACAGAAATCAAGTTGCTGACTAAGGATTAATTAGGATGATGTAATGATGATGCAATGGAAAAGGAAAAATCTAGACTTTAGAAGAAGTAAGCATGACATAGATGTGTGAACGTGTGTACAATGGTGAAGGGAATGCCCTGTGGTAGATGATGCCGTGAGATTCTGGAAACTGTTGAACAATTAATTAAATTTTATTATTTAATAAATTTAATTAAAAATATTTTTCTTAGTGAAGAGTTCAAATTCTGGCTCTCAGAATTACAGTTGAATCTCTTTTTAACACGTATCCCGGATAACTCGCTAACTGAAATTCCCAGTTGTTTTTCCTACTTTATTCATGTCAAAATACTTACCCCGAATGTTTCGGACATTCGCTAAGTCAGACCATTTCCTTCCACTCCTTGAACGTCTTACTCAACGAGATTCAATTGTATTATTCTCATTTTTATTATTGCATATGTTATATCACGATTAATCTTTCATAGGCAAGGACATCAATCAGTGCTGGCAGTGTTGTTTCGGCGTATGCTCAAGTAAGTGTTTTTAATTCTTCTTATCTTGTCGTCATTGCTGTTTGAGCACATTTTACTCAAAAGTTTATATAAGCAAGTGACTTGCTAGCTCTTGGAATGAAGGATCCACGTCTTCAAGTATTTTCGATATCAAGATGTACGAGAGCGAAGCAGACTTGTAGTGTGTCTTTTAAGTGAATCGTTGATATCCGGTAAAAAGGAACATTTGTGAGTTGACTTATAATGACAATGTATCGCGATTCCTTTCCTAAGCTAAGTCTGACTGACACCTGTGAAATTCGACAAGGAAAAAGTATCAAGCATCGAAGGGTGAAAGACAAAATTCTATCAGCTGAAATATAGATAGAACAGATATATTTTCAGTGTAACAACATTAGTCACAAAATAACTGTCTTGACAGTATCAAAGAAAGTCACAGATGTGTTTTGCAAGAAGGCCATTGAGATGAAAATATTTAACAATCTCTAAGATTTCTTGCAGAAGTCCGAACAATGGACGGCCTGGGCAGATACTCGGCTCATTAAATCCGACTTATCCTATAAGTATTGTTGGAATTTATACTAAATGGACGTATTTTTGTTTGAATTATGAAACATCCGCTTTATGAAAATCTGTCTTATGCAAGTTCGAATGTTATCATTTATGTGAAAACGCAGCTAAATCTGCCAAATTTCGCCAGATTTATAGCTGCATCAGCAAAGGTTATTTTCATTTTAATTTACCTAGAAAATATAACTGTAACCATTTATCAAACTCACCGGACATTTCTAAGCAAGTCGTAAGCAATTTCACTGGGTTCGCACATTTAAATCTACTCTATGATGACCTTTCAGATTATATGACCCAAAGACTAAGAATATAATTTCATGACGTCATCAATTTACTTATCTATTACGTAGAATGTGTATATTGTTTGTATCTTGGGTTAAATTTTTCTCATCCTTCTTGTGGCAGATCTGTTCATTCGTCTTGCCTGATAATCATGCTTTCTTGACTGTGCTTTCTTCCTCTAGGCATAATAGATTTTATTCATTTTTACTTGATATAATCAATTTTTATATAGGCATGTCTTTCTGCTTGTCTTAGCATCGTTTACTTCAGATTCCTCCTTCAAGGCTATGGTCTTCGTTGCAATCTTTTTGAAATGGTTTTTCATAGAATTTAGATATATGTTGTGTCAGTAATCGCTCTATCCTATATCGAGAACTTAAACGCACGTATATTGTGAACCGATCTGAAAGTACGAGTGACAAATCTGAATGTTACAAAAAAGTCGTATAAAGTCTCACTATTCAATCTTCATTTTTTAAAATTATTTTCCAACTTAAAGATCTTGATGTTTAGAAAATGTTTCTGTGTTTCGATCTTGATGTTTAGAAAAGCCGAACAATTTACTATCTTCGTCTTCTCTGATTAAACAATGATGAATCATACATGTTTCTGGGAAGGCATCAATTAAAGCTAAGGCATCAATTAAGGCATCAACAGTCACATTCTGTATAGTTTCTGTCCACTCAATTACATTTTGTCAAGGTATCTTAGTGGCTTTGGCATTAAGATATGCACCGAATTCTTTGAAAGCCCAAGAACTGCAATTACCTAGGAATTCGATCAAAAGTTGTGTATAGTTGCTAGTCATGCTTGCCTGTTTCCTATGCGAGGTTCCAGTGAGTTGAAAAGGCGACAATGAAGGGACAACTGCAATGCAATTCAAGTGTATTTAACTACACATCAAGAGAAAGCATTTGTAATGCAAGTAAAATCTTCAGAATGATGCTACATTAGCTAATGCCAAGATGAAACGAAGAACTTAGTTCCTTATTTTATCTTGCTTATTCAAATCGTAATTTGTTGTTTGAGACGAGACGACACGGGAAACATCATGTTGCTTTCAGCCTGGTTTAGAATTTCATGCTTATGTTTGATCTTCTTTAGAGATACTTGAGCAACCAAGCTGCTGTTTACAATCAGTTTTGATGATTTGTAAGATAAATATGCCACCAGACCGTTGTAGCAGCTGACACGCGATTTTTTAAAATTAATTAATAAATAAGCCTACTCTTTTTTGATATTCTCGATTTTTTTCACAATTTTGATCACAAGTAATTGATGTTTACTTCAAAACGCTGTCGTTGTCCGCATAAATTTTTAGCCTTCCTATCCGCCAATTTGCTATTTAGTTCCGTCGGTGTAGCGGATGCAAAACGTTTAGGGGCGTAGTTTGGATTTTGCCCGAATATTTTGCCCGAACATCGAGATAGAATTACAAGAGTGGAGCTTGAATTGCTGTCATTGAACAGGCCATCGATGCTATTGTGCTCAAGTGGGTGAGCCATTCTTTATTTGCCGACAGGTGTGAAAATTTTCCGACGAAGCACCCTTACATGGCAAAAACTCCTTGTTCTTGCAATCAATTTTTCCCAACCGTAGCGATGGCCCTGACTCTCTTTATTGTTATTCATTTGTCACTATAGATAAAGTTGCTTTTAAGATCTCTTTTGATTAAGCTTTTATTTTAAAGATTTATATAATTGCTCTTTTTCCTAGAGTTTCATAAGAGAAGCCACTAACTTCTCTCAGTATGCCCTTGCTAAGTATGCACTAACTTCTCTAAGGGCCCTTGCTTATAAGTATGAGTATGTTTGAGTATAGTGCGTGAAGTACACCATTCTGTAAAATAAGGTAACAGCTGTAAACAGTGGGGCAAAATCGGTTGAATAGGTCACAGATCGTCTAAGATATGATCAAATTAGAATTGTTACAAACAAGAATTATTTTGTTTCGGTTTTAAAAGCTAGAACCAGGTAAAAAATCAGTAATCAGTTAGTAAATATCCGGCTTTTCACTGGCGTAAATTATAGCATGTTTAATTGACTTCGGACGTAACGTGGTCTTACGACTTTGTGCATTGACTAAAACCCACATTGAACAAAACTTACCCTTAAAGATTGAATTGTTCAGCAAAAAAAGTGGAGTCAAGTAAAGATAAATTCACCAATTTCAAAGCTTACTTAAATTTGGAAGTATATTTAGTAAGCAGTTGAAGCCATTTCAAAACTTTAAAAATGGCATTTTTGCAAGAAAAGTACTTAATTAAAAGATTATCAAATTTTTTACATTTTTATTTGTTTGCAATTTATTGGTCACTTGTTTGCCAGAAAATTGCCATGAATCGTTAGGTATTTCAAAAATGTTTCATAGCTATTCTCTAGGACGATCATTTTAAACATTTCATTTCAAACTCAAATTAACATTAATCATGACAAGGCAAGAGCTCAGCTGCATCCCAATCATACCTTGGTAAGTGGTGACCGCATCAACTGCTTCTGTTAAAGTTTAAATTAGATGGCGACACGACACTTTCATTTGTTTTTATTCCGTAAAATATCTTCTCTACTGCTAAATTGTATTTTTTGTGCGTGAGAACTCATTGGCTTGAACCAGGTTTGAATGTCCTTAATAGGAACCACTATGCTAAGTTTTTGTTGATATATCTTTAATAAAAACATTTTAGCCTAATTCTAAAACAGAAGGTTCCTTCATTTACTGTATTCTAAAAAAGATTGTTTTGAGGTGATCGTCAGATTGCCTCTTTGGCATAAGATGGTTCGGCTTGGTGTGCTGTCCTAACTACGCCGAGCTTAATGGTGAAGAAAAAGCAATTTAAAGCTGTTAGCTGTCGTTTTACGATGCTAGTTATGAATATTTAAAAAGGATTAGTAAGTAGTGAGAATTCTTGAGGTTTTCTTTTAAGAATTAATTCACTTACAAAAGCCGTACTTTTTATCGTCAATATTGTCCTATTAGTGCTCTTTTTCATTTAGGATAGACAGATGTTTTTGTATCTCCTTCTCTCCATATCTATCTTTAATCTTAGCTAAATCTACTAACAAACAGTCTGCTCTTTAAAATTGGCGCACAAATCATTTATCATAATGTTTACAGGGTCACACATGATACCAAAGGGCCAGACAATCGCATCGCAGGCTATCGCAGACAAGCAGCACCATAAACTCCCGATAACTCGAACAGACAAGAGACCAATGAACTGGTTCGAGATAGCGAACGTTCGAGTTAAAAAGGGTTTTTTCAAATGAAAGTATTAAGCAAAGGGAATCTATATCAGTTCGACCTAGCGAATGTTCGAGTTATCGGAGTTTGAGATATCGGGATTTCATTGTATTTGGGACACTTGCAATGGCGATTGTCTCCGACAGTCTGCATTATATGAGGAACAAGATCTTGTGATGTTTCGAGGAGTAAATTTGTCGAATAAAAAGTTAAACGTCTTCTCTTTCATGTGCTGAGATAAAAATGATAACATAATGATAATAATGAAAATATAATGATAATAATGATAAATAATTTGTTTAAAGTTGGCTCACAAGGTCAAAGGCAAATTGCTCTATTGAAGCTAGTTGAGGCCAACTATCTGGTTAAATGTATCAAAAGGGTTTAAGTCATTATAATATGAATGAAACCTTATCCAGAAATAAACATTTCAAACAATATGTGTGGGCTCTTAACTCTTTTTTTACAAATTTTTATTGATTGGGACTCTCTACTGTAAGGTAGTGTTTGCCACAGCTTTTGACCTAATTATCTCACAGTTCAAAAGCTGTGGCAAACATTACTTCATGGTATTAGAGAGTCGCAATAATTAACAACTTTTAAAAAAGAGTTTAGTGCCCACACTGTTAAATATAACTGTAAACTGTATGAATTGTTAAAGCCAAGTTCAGCGAAAAGGCTAGTTCTAGGTAAAACCTGTTTTGCATAACTTTTGAAGCATAAAGGAAAAGACAAAAACCTCTTGATTTTTAACAAATTTGAGCCGCAGTGTAGTATAAAGTGTCCATCTTAAAACCTTATTCAGAGGTAAAGCAGAGACATACGATAGTACGACGTACTCTAAAGTAAATGGTAGGGTACTAATATGTAGATATATTTTGAATTTCGCTTGTATAGTCTTCTCATTCTGACGCCTTCATCTTGTACCCAAAGTGCAACGTATTAAGTCAGCCAGTCAAAAATCTATATAAATTTAATATGGATCGGCACTTTAATATGGTGTTCACTGCAGCAAGTGTAACGTATTAAGGACTTATAATTTTTCAAATAACCATATCAAGGATTAAAGTAAACCTACAGACTCCTCAGGAAATTCTTAGCTGTATCGCTCTCGTCTCCAGCAGAAGTCCAATTACCAACGTTAAAAACCTTTATTTTTCTCTGTAAATAATATGTTATGCTATGATTTTTTTCATCTCTTTCAACCGTTTTAAACAGTGTTGGTTCACTGCAAAGTAAGGCATGTTATAACGAGACATGTCTTAACATATTGTCATTGTTATTACTAATTTAGTTGTCGTTCGATTAACCTACAATGCCGGCCAAAAATGCTGGAGCAGTCTCTTCATCTTTCCATATCAACGTCTCTAAGACTTGCTAAAGCGTTTTGTTTCCCTGCTATTTTTAAGGATGTTGGCATTCGGGTCAACGTAGACGTTAAATTGACATTCGAATGTGTTTTTAACTTCTAAATGAAATACACTTTAAAAGTGTGGAAGAAGCACTGAATAATGTATTATCCCTTAGTTGTATGTAGCTTAAACATAACTTAATGTGAAGCAAGACGTACATAATTGTTGCTTAGAGCCTCACGCAATCAAAAGTACCTGTTTCTTTAAACATCTGCTCTCGTCGGTGATCTTGCTCAGCTAAATTTGATCTGGCCTCAATAAAGCAAAGTTCTTGTGCTTCCTTGGTCAATAATATAATTGTATTGGATCTGAGAAAAGGTATTTGTTGCGCGAGAAAATTTTTCTTCCAAAGGATCTCTGGAGTATCTTTCATAAATTGGAATAGCTATCAAGTGTTTCTATTATAAAATGGAGTATCTATCTGGAGAATTGATATCCGGGGCAATTATGAATTGATATCGGGGGATATCTATTTTAATATCTGGTGCACTTGTTATGAATTGATATCTAGGGTAGGTATTATGAATTGATATCTGAAGTATGTGTTATGAATTGATATTTAGGGTATGTATTCTGAATTGATATATGAAGTATGTATTATAAATTGATATTAAGAGTATGTATTCTGAATTGAAATCTGAAATATGTGGTATAAATTGATATTTAGGGTATGTATTCTGAATTGATATCTGGGATATCTACAGTGAATTGATATCTAGAGGAGCTTTTATGAATTGATATCTTGAGTATCTATCTATTATGATATCTAGGGTACCAGCTATGAATTGATTTCTAAGGTATGTATTATAAATTGATATCTGGGTATCTGTTCTTCTTCGAAAACGATGGGATAAATGGCAGGTTAAAATAGAAAATGATGATTACATAAATCATATATTTTCAGATTTGAAGTCATTCGTCAAAACGTCTTTCTAAGAATATTTTGTATGTTGATGACGTTTTAGCAATATCTCTCCCAACCGATACGACATCATCATCAAGCATCATCATAATCATCATCTTCAGTATATGTTGTAGAATTTTAAGGACCTAAAAATGTGACTTTAACACGCAACGGAAACATTACTAAAATGATTAAATATTAAAGCCAAACCGTTACAGGTCAATCAGTATTATACCATGATGTTATGTCCCATGGTATAATACTGTTAGTTGCAATTAAATTCTACCTCGTTTTGGTTGATCTATGTTCACGGGCAAAATGACAAAAGAAGATATGTCGGCGGGCTAATATTGATTTTAAGGACGTGAAGGGGCACCAAAAATGGCGTGAATCGCTTTCACCTGATCATATCAGAATTCGACCAATTGTGTTCAAACTGTTGTGTTGGCGAATCAAAAGCGCGAAATAATGTCACATGATCAACTTGGTACGCCTTGATTGTCGTGTTTAAGTGAATTAAAAATGGCAAAGTGAGACGTACGATGACGATGGCAATGATGTTTATGATTAAGAAAACTGAATGGTTCGATTTGTAACAAAGTTTATGCCAGACTTGCTTTGAGTAGGAGCAGTGAAAGGGCTGGCTTGTTAAAGAGGCAGATATTGCTCTATCTGTACCCGTTCTTTCCAGTCCACTTAAAGCAAAAATCTTGTGTTGATTAAAATATCCCTTAGGTAGTTCAAAATTGACTCCTTCCATTAGTTTATCGTGCTAGTCTACAAATTACCTATTGCCGTGTAGGTAGAGTTGATGGAAGCGCAGAGGAATTAGACTTTGGTTGCCGAAACAACAAGATTTCCAACGAAAAAATGATATCCAATATCAAGGTGATGTGCTCTGGTGATCCTGCAAATGAAAGGCTGAATTTTTATGAATTCGGGGTATTTGAAAGTGATTTATCTGAGCTTCCATTTGTTAATGTTGTTACATACTGGGACCCCCATGCTGGGCCATCTGTATAGACATGGCCGCCTTTCTTTGACCCAGTCAGTCAAGTTTAGCTTAAATAAACCCATGCTGTTTGCAGGTTGAGTTGTCCCATTGGCCATAAGCGGTAGACCATTCTGT
This sequence comes from Rhopilema esculentum, assembly GCF_013076305.1. The sequence continues at coordinate 1,382,994 of NW_027019541.1, read as the reverse complement.
GATCGTGTAATTGTGTTTCAAACTCACTAAGCTTTTGATATAGTTTATCTAGATATAGTTTCTTATAGTTTCGATCAAACTCAGAACCTTTGTGCTAGGTTGCTCTAACATTTGTCAGTTTTGCAACCATGTTGGTCGACCGATTCGTCCCAGCATCATTTACTTTGAAGTCTTCATTATGCTTTGACATGCCAACCTCTTGTCTTAAGTTCTTCTAAGTGCTTTTTTGCCCACGTCCTTGCCTCCAAATTGGCGATCATGTCGGACAAAAACAAAAATTCAAGTCTTGGAAATCCGGAGCCAGGAGGATTACTTTAATTCATAGAAAGTTGAAGGAACGAAAAGCATGTTTTGAATATTAGGAAGGAATCCTAGACATAATACCAACTAGAAGATCGTTCCGATTATTTCAAGGATTTTCAAAATAATATAGAAAGGGGAAAGCTGTTATGCATATTAGGAGGAATTCCAAGAAATATCAACAGCTAGAAGCTCGCTTCTATTATCCAGGAGCGGAATAATGGAAACGAGCAGAAGGAAATATGGAGAATAGGCCTATCTCTGCAAAAAATCTTGGTGATTTGATCTGTTTAAGCTTCACATAGCGCGCTCAAAACAAACATAAAGGTTCAACATGAACGACTATCCATCGCTCTCTGTTGATATCTGATCGGACAAACGTGGGTTGTAAAGCTGCCGATCTAAATGTGTTGTTATCTCGAAATAAAACCAGGGAGATTAGTTCCTTTCTCAAATACAGTGGGCAACTTTGTAAAAAACAAGTAAAATGTTGTTCCGTTAAAAATGCGAATATTTCAAATTTATTGCAGCGATAAAATAGTTCCTTGCACCTTCTTTATGTTAACGACTTTCTCTATGGCAGCTGATTGTCTTCTTCCAGTGGAACATTATGAAATATTGTTGAAATATAGCTGTCTGGGTGGCTATACTTTGCCGAGGAGTCTTCCTGTCGCTGCTTATGGAGCTTGACTATGACTTCTGCCAGGAAGTCTTTTCGGGTGAAAAGTTAGGAATTTAGAGGGAAATACCAGCACTTGTAAACAGAGATAGAAGATAAAAGATCTGAAAGGATAAAAGAATGAAGAAATTGGTTGGCAGGCAAAATAGCGGAAATAGAGAATAAGAAAGAATAACGAGTGCCATTAAGTCATTCAAACTTTGCTTGTTTTTCAGGTAAGGCATCAAGTCATGTGACGAGAGACCTCTAGCAATGGGTATTTGTCTTTCTTCGAAGGAAAATTCTGTGAAAACCTTCGGACGAAGCAATAAGGTCAAAGACTGTAGCAGCATCAGCACAAAGGAAAACCAGCAGTCTGGGTCAGGAGAAAGGTTTGTAGGAAATTTTTTTTCATAGCTAACATTCATTGGACATTTGATTTTTATTAATATTTTTTGCTGTGTCAATTATAATAAAGGATAGCATGGTGTGAAGTAAAAACAAAAGGCTACTTCTCTACTTGAAATCCTTTCAAGCCCAACTATGTCCCGTCAATCGACCGCCGTTCAGAGTCAACAATAGCACGTTTATCGTCGAGATAACATTGAGAATTAGCCTTACGTTGCCGATTGGATACGTAACAATAGGTCTATTGTGTACTCCAACCAATGGGAAATTGAAATGGTCAGTGTAATGCGTCGGGACGAAATGCCTTTAAAACACTCTCAGCATTTCGACAAACATCACCCAACATTGATGTTCAATGAAATATTCTGATCGTTTCAACATCTCGTTCGATGGTGTTCACTGTTGCTCAGTGGTGTTCAGCGATGTTTAGCAAAGTTTGCTAGACTCCGAAAATTTCAATGAATCAACACAACATTCTGTTGTTTGAGGTGCTGGTCCGATTTCGTCAAGATCGTTTTAAAACAGTATAAAACAATGTTTAGTTTGCGCAAGTTGTTATAGGCCGGATGTGAGACGAAATAGGATTTTAATATATATTAATCTTCACCATCATAACACAAATAAGAAAGCCTAACTTACAACCCATGTAAACTCAGATGGAGGCTAGCTATAATTTATGCGTATTTAATACTATTGTTTTGAGGGGGTAACCAAGTGCAACCGAGTTCTTTTTGAAGGCAGATTCATTAAAAAGGTTTTGAGTTGAATGGATTTCCTTGGTCATTTAAATTTGGAATGAAAATTTTGAGATTGGTCAGAAAGTCAAGAAAAGAGCATTCTAAAAATGTTAAGGATTGTTCATTTCAATGTAAAGAGCTTTGTAACGGAACTTTTTCATACTTTCAGAAAGCTGTTCTTCACTTTCACCCGAGATGAAGCAGAAAATTTCCTAACGAACGCCAAGGAGGGCACTTTCCTTTTAACCGAAGATGTCTCATCAGAGAGATTTTTATCAGTCAGGTAAGAATCCTATTCGAGATATTTTGAAATTAGCAAAACAGTTGGTGACTGAACACCTATCATTGATTCGAAATGCCCCAGAGTCTGATGTTCGAGTCAAGATGTGGAGCAGTTGGACTGACATTCTGTATCACGGGTTTTGGTCATATTATTAGTTCTATAAAATCATATCTAAGTCTCTGGCTCGCGTTTGAAACACTATACAGAGATCAAATGGGTATCAAGCTGCCCATTGCGCCATGAATCATATAAAAATAACATAAAAACATAATTGTATGAGATTTTCTGCTGCCTTTTAATTTGGTTTAATTTGGTTTGGGAAAGTAAACCAATTCCAATTTAATAGTGCCTCTTTAAATAAAATCTACGATAACGTTGCTTGTGCTTTTTAACCAGTTCTAAGGCCCTGTTCAAACGTCGAACTTCTCACAAATCAAAATTAAATGACAAATAAAGAATAAGACAAATCAAATGGATTCCACTTTCCCGAGGCTTTCAGTATTTGTCGTTTGAGCACCAAATATCGGCGCATTGTTTCGCGGTAGTCTTTAGCAAGTTCTTACTGTTGGTGTTTATGTTAAAATCATCCTCTTGGTTTTGTCAGTAATAAACACTAGAGCAGGGCTTCTCTAGATCCTATTGCCAGGATTTTAGCTATTTTTAATCTGTATTCGGGTACTCGATGTTTTCTTCTAGTGTCCGTCAACATAGGTTTCATCAAAAAAAGTTCAAGTTGTATTCAGCCATCTTAGAAAATATAGCCAAATTTGTATGGTGTGCATCGCGCTTTTACCAGCTACTTCATGTAAACAACTCGAAGTTATTTAGCTCGACACATTTGGCTCGACGTCTGAAATGACAGTCGCGCAAAGTCGTTCCTGAATCGTATTTAATTGAATTTTATTCGGCACATGATAAGTTCGACGTTTGAACAGGGCCTCATCTCTTTTGCAGTTGCGATTGATATCTTCACGATCATGCTCTCTCGTTGAGTTTCAAGACCTTTTTGTGTTTTAGCTAATATATGTTTCACATTTGATTTCATCTTTGGCTGGCCATTTACGGTTGCGTCAAATTTGATTATATTTATTGTGAACAACCTTTAAAGCATTTTAATATAAGAAACAGTAAGCGTCATAAACTTTTAAGAATAATAATGGAAACTTTTCATAATGGTAATGGAAACTTTTCATTTGGAATTCCAGTTAAAACTACAATTACAAGTCTCTCTATTACATAGGCAATTTGTAACTGGCTAGCCTGTTTTCACAAAATAAAACTATTACAATCGTAATGATAAAAAGAAAAGGTTACGAAAAAAGTAAAATTCAAAACTCATAAGTATTTAAAGGAAGTCAGCCATATAGTAAAAAAACTAATAAGGAATTATAGTTAAAAATATACTTGTAGTAATAACAATAATAACGAATTATAGCTATAAAAATATTTGTAGTAATTACAATTAAAAGAAATTATTGCTTTGAATTTATTTGTAGCTGGCTTTGTTCACAGTTTGGTGAAAAAATAAACACCTTTTCCAATTCATAGGAGAAAACATTGTTCTCTTCAATTAGAGAATCTTCTACTTTTCAGAAATCGTCATAAATTTTCGGTATGATGAAACAATGTTCGGTGAAACAATGTTTTCACCAATAAATGTGTGACTAGTTATTGTTAATTTCCTAAATCAGATTCAAGAACCTACTTATTTAATATTTTGTTGACAGTTTTGGTGAATATGTGGCACATCACGCCATTTTCAATATGGCAAGTGGCGTCTCTGTTAGAGGCGAATATTTTGAGTCGATTAATGAAATGCTCGAGTACTTCAAAGAACACCCTATCGAAAAAATTCGTTTGCAGGCAGAGGTAAGTCGAGATTTAATGATTTTGATTACGCTACTGTCTTTATTGTTCATTATGTTCAGAGCACTAAGGGGACTGGATCCTTGGAGATATTTGAAGAAATTGACGAAAAGTTTTACATAATTTCAATTGTTTTCCTGTGTTTTTCGGCACGCTATGTGAGATTTTTGTCCTTATTTCTTCTTGTGTAGATGAAGATAAAAGACAATGCTCTATGTTCATATGATAAGTTACTTGATAGAAATCTTGGGTACCTAGATTTTTCATCTAAATTTTCAATACCAGAAAAAATTATATCATCCCTAGGTAAAATAAATAACTTGGGTAAAAGTGATAAAATGATACCAAAACGACTCTGAAACTGAATGACATATTTGATTTCCAAATCCTGCCGTATTTGATTCTGCTATTTAAGAATATGTTAATAAAAAGAACCAACTGAATATTTTTATTGGGCTGTTTTTGTAAATGGGGTATTAACATTAATCATACGCTTAGAACGACAGTTTGATACCATTTTCATTCACATTCTAGTACACAACGCCACAGCATTCAGTGAAAAGAGAAACCTTGAGCAAAACTCTCAGTACAAGGTCGGATAATTCTTTCCAGCTGAATTCTACTACGTCACCAGATATCCACAGTGACCCGTCAGAACTGCGGACAGTTAAAAAGCCAGAGAAGATAGAAACATTGCCTGAAGAGGAGGCTGTGTCTACACTCGAGACATTTGAGAATAAAGCAGGCCTGACAAGAGAGACATTTTCAAAGCGAAAACTGACAATTAACAAAAACAGCACAGAAGTATCAGTATCATCAGCAGGTATGTTGCTGCTTATTTGCTATTTTTAGTTGGTAATGCCAAGGAAAGGCGCGGCAGCGTATAACGATCTCTAACAAGGTGTAGGGAGGAACGGGTTAGGAAGAGAGAGGAGAAAGATCAAACTTGCTAATTTTAATTTAAATAGAGATAGGTTGTAAGCATATGGAAAGCAGAAAGATGGTGGTGCGTTTAAAGTGTACAAAATCTTGGGGGGAAGGATGGGTTTTTAGACACTGCTCGTAATCTTGGCAAAAAGACTTGGAAAGTGTGGGCATAGAAAATCATATCTCTGATCTCTTGTAGCAATGGCCCTGGTAAAATCTATAAATTTAGCGAAATCAGTGACACAGCGCCGATGGAAATTAGACTTAAGAGACTTTGTGAGGTTGCAGTTATTGATGAGGCTAATGGTTTTGGATCGGATTTGTCGAAGAGGCACGCATTCTCGATAAGAGGACCAAACGTCAATGGCATACGCTGGAAGATCTCGCTTAGCAATAACCATACTGGTGGTTTAAAAGAAGTTTGCTAGTTTCAAGAAACATAAGTAGATTTCTGGTGATGATGCCCTCTATTGTTTTAGATTTGAGAGAAATTATAGCGATTGGACGATAGTAGGTGGGCTCAGACTTCTTCCCTTTTTTAGGAATTCGGAAGACTTGGGCTAGTTTGCAGAAGAATAGAAATAAACCAAATGAATAGGAGAGCTGGAAAAGTTTATAAAGAATGGGGGTGAGTTCGGAGGGGAGGAGGGGCTGGTTCTGGGACACAGATATCCTCAATGGAATGAAATGTTCTTCCAATACTGCCTTTTAGGCTGCTATTCCGTATAAAATATTTTCTTCCCCCAAGTCCGCCATAGAAGGGATAAATTGTCGTCCAACTGTTGTAGTGATTGATGTAAACAATAACAAAAGCTCCTCCTCAAATATTCAAACAAATGCATAGTCATATCAACAGCACCTGTAAGAAATTCCGTTATTTCCTTGACTATTTAACGACATTCTTTCCCGTACAGCATGTCATGCATTGGGACATTTTTACGAATGAGTTCTGTCTTATATACTCATATATTGTGTTTATTATCTGAACTATTTTGTCACAGGCGACCAAGACTTGCCAATCGATGAACCGCTGCCTGTTTTGCCAGAGCAAACTGGACAGCGCCCACCGCCATTATTCCAGCGCCTCGCTTCAAAGTCACTTTCAAACTTAGGGTATCATTCATTTGGACATACGGTTAGAATGAGTTCGCTGAGGTGTCTGAACTTTGACCTTCAAGAAAAACAATCATCCTACTTATCGACACGAATGATCAAAGTAATTGTCTGCGGCAAACCAGGTAGTTATTGTTCATAGGTAGACCTAGAGTACAACTTATAAAGAAAGGGGACAAACTCAATGTTCATAAAAAAGTAGCTGAGAATTTAGAAGTCATTTTAAAGCTTTTACAATTTTACTGTCACTGGATCAATTTAATTTTTTTTCATTTATTATCTATTTGACCATAACTAAATGACGCCCTTCAAAATGTGTAATTTGCAACTTTTTTCACCAATGAAACATTTTTATGTTAGTAATTAGAAAACTTCTGGCTCAAAGTTTTTCGCTAAATTTTTAAACTCTTCTTAGATACTCAAATTGAAAGAAAATACCTGATAGAAGAATGCCTCCCGACCTTGGCTGATTTCTGCAGTAGGTTTGGTTTTGTATGTGACGTCATCAACCTCTGTGCACAGGAGAAAAAAGAACAGAAAGTTGGTAGTTGGGTGATAGGGGATGAAGATGCGGGACAATTAAGCGAAGAAATAGAGGAAATCAAGAGATTTGGCATTCCTGTTTTGTTACTAGTAAGATTTTAGGAAACGAACTACAATCTTTGCTAAAACCTCTTTAAAGCGCAATGCAGCGCTCTTTCTACTTCTCCAGACCACAATTCTTCTAATACTCCAAAGCTATTTTCGTGATTTTTAAAAAATGGTAAGCTTATGTCTCTAGACGCTTGAAATTGTCCTAACAATTGTTGACGCATATCAGAAACCTAATGGTGAATGTTTTTTTATTCATGAAGACAGAGGGCCCCCGTCTCGGATTGCGACATTCTAGTCACAATCGAAGCTCGATCCGGCCTTTTTTGTAAATCAGTGAGCAAGGTTGACTTTTTCCTTGAGTTGCAAATTTCGCTATTGATTTGAATTAACAGACGCGCAACAACAAAACTCAACCTTAAAACACTCATAGGCGTCCATGTCGAGTATCAACTTTCTATAACACATCAAAAATATTATCCAGGTCACCTTCTAACAGATTTAAACCGGTGAAATGCATAACTGCGCAGTTTATGCAAGCACTCTATAGCATGCCTACCAAGTATAGGACATTGTTTTGAGCAATCGTTCTTCAAAATTTTGTTAATTTTCTTTGTTTTAACAGAGAGTGGATAGGAAAGTATTTTCAAGTATGAAACATCATTTACGTTGATATTTGCAATTCATACCTCTCTTATGTGGCATACCTTTTTAGGGTTGTTTTGGAGAAAAAGTTGGACCAATGACCATCCCCACAGAAATCACGTCAGCAGACTTTGAAAAAATGGCTTCCTTGCTGCCCGATGACAAGGCAGCGCATTTGAAGAAATGCTATGAGGTTGAAGAGAACGACAATTCTCGTCCGTATGTCTTGAAGAGAAGCGTAGAAGAGGACAACGAAGTTAAAGAAAACCTTGTCAGTATATGCAAAGCTTTGTTGTCAAAATGTTTTGAAGGAGAAAAGGATTTGTGGAAGAATTTTCAGCCAGGTATAAAGATATTCTTTGTTAGAAAAAAATGGTAGACTTTTTAATGTTTTGATACACAATTTATAAACGAATACTTACTTAAAATATTGCATTGTGATTAATCAGATTTAACACTTCTTCTGTGCTCGATTTTTATTTGAATCAATTTTTCTTTTCTATTGCAGAAACCGAGAAACATGTTAATAAGTTGATATCAAGCCTAGATTCTATCAAGCTAGTTCCAATTGAAAGAAAAATCACTGATTTAAGAAAGTGCACGCGATCATTTTCAACGTTGGAAGCGTATGATGATGATCAAGATGCTAATACATACTACCAACTGGAATCCTTGAAGCATGAATTTCGAAAAAAGATGCTTGAATCTGGTAGCCTTAAAGAATCTGACGTCATAACACTGAAAACTACATTGATGGCTGTGAAACAAGACTCCAACGAAAGAAAGTCGTATGTTGAGTTGCTAGAGGAAGTATTGTTGCTGCATATTAAGAGTAAACTGGTTGACATCATGCGAATGTTTTCTTCAGTATATTCAAGGCAGACGTACCTAAGAGATGAAATTTGTACGCACGGTTTTGAGTGTCAGCAAAAATCAAGAGAGTTTGTGGGACATACTGATGTATTGCAAACCGTTAAGGCCTATGTGCAAGGTAACCAGTACACCATTTAAAGATATTGTATTGCCTTCATCCTCTTTGGACGAGCTGCGAGCAGTTACATTTTCATACCCCGTCGTGACCAGTGGGAAATGTTCATGTCTTCTTTGCTATTATGAAAGAAATTCTTCTGATTTCAAGAGATTAAGATTTTTTTTCACCAGACTTGAGTCGTTATAGATATTTTATTGATATTCTTGTAAACTAATCGCCATCAACTGTTTTTCTGCTGTTTTGTTGAAACCATTTGATCCTTTTGTGGCGTGTTGTTATTGGCTGTATTATATTCACTGTAGGCCCTTACTCAAAGCCGCTAATCTTGTATGGAGAGTCCGGTTGCGGAAGATCATCTGTCATTGCAAAGTCAAGTGAAATGACCAAGGCCTGGGTTGGCAGTGGCACGACCGTAGTTACGAGGTTCATTGGGTCAACAAGAGACTCGACCTCGTTGCATCTTCTTTTGCAGAGCATATGCTTACAGCTAAGCTATGCATATAAAACCGACCCAGCTGCTGTTCCACAGGTGTGTAATCTCGAGCTATTGTTAGTTGCAAGCGCGTTTTCCTTTTGTTTTGAAAGCGATATGTAGATATTGCATTCTCCAATAAACCTGTCGATCTCACTTTAAGAAGAATAACATTCCGTGAGATATAGTTGGAGTTTGTTTAATATTTAAAACATGGGGCTTTTAGATCGTTTGAAAGTTCAAATTAACATTTGAAAATAGAGATCATGGTTCAGTCCTGTTATTCAAGAAGTTCGCCACATTTTTTATTTGCCTGAAATAATTTTTCTCTTTATTTTAGAATCTTCCAGACCTTGTTCAGTTCTTGCCAAACCTGTTTCAGTTTGCGACCGATTCTCAGCCGCTAGTCATATTCATTGCTGGCTTGGATGACGTAGAGATTTTTGAAGAAGATTTGCAATGGTTTTGCTTCATTCCGGCCATCTTACAAAGTCATGTCAAAATCATAATATCTGTTCATAAAGACCATTTCAAATCAGCTCAGGTTTGCCTTAAAGAAGAAATCACTATTCAAATGCTAGTCAGAGACCGTCCACTGATATACAAATATTTTCAAATCAAATTAATTCACTTATTTTCTTCAAATGGCCACACGTAGCAATTTCCAATTTGTTCTTTAGCTGCCCATACTGATTCGAATCCTGAACTCACCACTGTATCTTTGTCTTTTTTGAACATATTATTTATTCTATTCCTTCCAATCAAATTATGTTAAGTTTCGTAATTTTCGTGACGATGTGAAGCATGGTGCGTAGGATGGCTACTTAGAAAATAGCGAAAGAATAAAGCAACATGTTCCTACGAGCTTCAAGCAAACAGCTGTTTCAGAAAATGGAACAGCCCTGCCATGTTTATAAATTTTTGAAATTCATACCCCTAGAAGATTAAACATGTTTCGGCCATAGGTCAATATTTGCTCAAGAGTGCACTGAAACGTATACTGACAGCAATTCTAAATTCAGTGCGCAAGCAAGATGGTCTTCTCATTTCAGCGTTTCAGAGTCTGTTTACAACCAAACAAAAATCCTACTTTTTGTAGACAGAGGGTTTTACTAAGTGGACTCTTCGGCTAGGAATAACCCGTCACTGATTGACCAAAAACAAAGAACAAATCAAATGCCACACCTGAATATAATTTTCCGGTTACCTGGACAATTGGAATCACATGGAATATTTTGTAATTTGTAATGTGAATCAATTTTGACTGTAGAGTATTGACTTCCTTTTATATAGTAAAGTTTATATAGTAAGAGTGACAAATTATGCCTTCTACTGGCAGCACAATTTTTACTGCTTGCATTTAATAGGAGTCGCTCACCAAACATAAATATATCGATAAAAGCTTACCAAACGTCTTCCTTTGTTGTAGAAAGTATACACTGACATAAATAGCTACAGGGAGATCCCTACGAAAACCACCGAGGATGGCATTGAAATGCTTGACAAAATGCTTGTGGCGGCTGACAGAACGCTTTCCGAGCAACAGAAATCTGCCATTTCCAACTCTTTGATTTCGTGTTGGTCACCAGTTTATGTAAACATAATTTTTCACAAAGCCAAGTCTTGGAGAGGAAATGAAAAAGTTAACCTGTCCACGCAAGTAAGGCAAATATACAATATTCAATCGTGTGCTTAACAAGTGATCTGCTCTCCTGCAAATTAAATTATCTATTGCAATATTTTTAAGAATTTTCATGGAAATTAGGTAACAAGTTGATATATTTCGAAAATATCTTTGACCAGCTTGTTATTTGATAACTTGACAGCTCTGATACCGCAGCAGGGCATAAATCACCAAACAGCTAGGATGCAAATTTGTTTGTAGCTGACCTTTGTATTTTCCCTTACAGTGAGATTATTTCTCAGTGTCCTAAGAATGACAAGTGCTAGTCATCTGGCAAGTGCTTTATTTGTTACATTTATCTGTATGACATTTGGTCGAATCTTCTCCTAAAGATACGGGTTAAATGTGGATGGGTTTGTCAATTCTGTCCATTTTTTCAGTCTCAACCGATCACCGAGTTGCTTTCCTATTTTTGCAGGTAGATTTGGCGCAGTACGTTGGAGATATTTTCTCTGCAGTCGAGACAAAACATGGACAAGACAATGTTTCTTTGATTTCATCGCTGATAACTGTCTCACAGTTTGGCATTTCTAAACGATGTCTTTGCCATGCATTGATGAACAAACAGGTGGAGCACATTCCGGCCAGCAAAGTGAAGGGCCTAGTCAATAGGATTCTCAAATCTTTTGCTAGTCTGGTCACTATGAAGTGGATGAATGGCCAAATTGTTTGCACTTGGCTCCATCGGTTCATTCAGTCAGTCGTGAGGGAGCGATATCTCAAAGGACAGGAAATTGTGTCAAGTATGACACAGAAACTTGTAAACTTTTTGGAGAACGAGCCGAACTCATTTGAACCATATGACAAAATCGACGCCAATAAGAGAGGATCAGATTACAAAAGAAGTCGAGGAAGTTTAGCTGGCCAGCGAGTCGATGTTCAAGGAAACAGCGTTGGCAAGACTCCGCCACCAAAACAAAGTTGCAACTTACAGCGACTGCAGTTTCTGCCGCTTTATCTACTTCGCTGTAACCGACTGCAAGAGCTGAAGAAGCTCACAATTTGTAACTACGAGTTTTTACTCAACAAACTTCGCGCAACGTCCGTGGGTCACATCATCAACGATTTCTATTACGCGCTGTCTGCCTATTCACATGATCTAGATTTAAAAATCTTGAAAGAGTTTTTCGAATTAGCCCTAGAAGCACTTGCCTTGGATCCTGACCAGCTGTCAGCGCAAATTTTTACCCGCTTGCATCCGAAGCAGTGTGTAAAAGCACAAGAATTCAGTCGTGTTATAAGCGTAGCAGAAATGGAAAAGCATTCTTTGCCGCCGCCCGACGGTAAGGATAGCACCACAAGTGAGGATTCTGAACAACTGCATAATTTTGATGATGAACAAGAAGAAAGGAAAACCGCCGAGGATTCATTAAAAGAACAGCACACCGTTAAAGTGAGCGACATTGTTGACAAATCAAATGACAGATGTATTTCACAAACAGACATCAACGATGAATTGAACGAGAATACTCATTCGTACGTAACTGAGAGTTTTTCTTTGAAAAAACTGATCAACGATTCTTTGAGTAAAGGCCATCTACTTATGCCTTCTATTCCTTGTTTGATACGACCTCCGAGTGAATGTGGCGCGTCCTCTGAGAATCAAATATCATCTTTTCTCTGTCATCCGGTCGATACACGGATCCTCTTCTCTGATAAATTCCCGGATGTTTTTATTACATGGAGTAGAAGTAAAGAGACCATATCTGTTTATAATTCCAAAGGCGTTTGTGAAAGGGTTTGCTCTGGTTTGGCACTTAAGCGAGTACCCTTAACTGTGAACCATTCTGCTGCTGTAGAAATGCAAGATGGTAGGGTGTGCATACTCGACTTGAGCAGCGGAGAAATTATGACAGAGTTGCCAAGCGAGCAGAGGTATTTTGCCGTTTGTGACAGCTCCCACATTGCAGCACTCTCTGATAATCTAACTTGCCTAAATGTCTTTAATATCCGCAGCAAGCAAGTGGTCTGGGATTACAGGGCTCCTGAAGGCCGTCATTTCCACAACATTCTTATATCGAAAAACGGGGCAATCGGAGCGTGTATTTTGGAAGCAGACACTTTTCGCAATAGCCAGGAAGATATTTCATTCAGCAAAGACGATCAAATGCCCTCAAATTCACTGCAAGATGAAATAACAGTTGTTAACTTGAAAAGTCGGCAACAGCTGCATTCATTTTCTCTGAAGAACGGTCAAATATTTCATAAAATCTGTGCCATTTCGGAAGACGGTCATTACTTGGTTCATTTAACAGAACCTGACTACCAGATTCTCGTTCTGGACTTAATGAAAGGAGTTGTAGTTCACGAGATGGAGGTTAGACTGCATCGAATTTTGAAGATCTTGGTGTCAACACAAGGAAATTGTATCCTCTCTGCTAGTGCTGATTCAGTTTTGCGCGTGTGGAATCTTAGTGATGGGGACCTAAGATACTCATTGTCAGAGCCTATACGGACGATAAGGGGCGGCTATATGGATGACAAGCATTGCTTAAGTATGTCAGAAGATGGAAGTCGCGCAGTTCATTCCGTGCGGTCTCGATTTCATTGTTCTTATGTTGTTCTATGGGACCTCGTTCTGGGACAACAACTTGCTACATTCACAACTGACTTTTACGATTTAACATATCAAATAAGTCCGTATGGAGACTTTGTCGTTGCATCGATGCCCTCTGGAATTGTCACAATGGGTGGAAATGGGCTGACGCCACTCGAAAATGTCGGAGAAAGATCAAACAATATTGAGGAACCAGACGGCTGAATCCAACCAAACGCGATAGATTTGATAGGATACTGTAAAATTTAGACCGTCTTTGCATGACCTTATTCATGCGATTAACTCCTTTCAGTAAGATGCAGTCTTGGTGGCGTAACGGACTAACGTTACCTTTAGTTAAAAAAACCAAGGATCCCCAACAGTTAGGAGCCCCTAGAGACAATGTTTTTGATGTTATGTTACTTTGAAGCTGCTATTTTGGATGTGATAAAAGAGTTTAAGGGGCTCCAAGCCTTTATAATAAACCAGTCTAAATAAAGGGAAAGTCTGCTGATTACCATTTTACATTTTGTCTATATGGTTTTACTAATGCTTACACCTGGGTGGCCTCGAACTAAAAAATTCCTAGCTGGGCCCGGGCTGCCTCCTTTAGGCAACTGATGATGCTGTAAGCTAAGCCCTCTTTAAAAGACCGCACTACTATGAGACACCTCTATGACTATAGCTTTTTAAATTTGGTATCAATTTAACGCTGTCTTTAAGTGCAAGCCTCAAAGTTCCGATAAACCACATATCTGTTTTCACTGGAAAGCATTGTACCACTAGAAAAGATTCCCTTAACCCCGAACTTCCGTGGCTTAAATTTGCAGTTAAAAAGATATAAGAGCCAAAGTGATTCCATGCTTGCGCTACGTTATTGATATGTTATTGTCCCTCGAAAAGGGTATGTCTACGTTGGTAAAAAATCGCTGTCAAACACATTTAAATGTAATTGTTACGTCTAATTTTGTAATGCGGCCACAGGTCGTAAGCTGTTGTACAGATGAATTCTCGCAAATATCTATGCCCCTCTTTTAGTTTCTCTGTATTTCACTTTTAGGCCTAGTTAGTCTAATGGTAGAATAGATGAAACGTTGTTACAAAACATCTTCCTACTATGTAGCTGTGAACAACAAGTTTTCTCTAGGTCCAGCAGCCTAGAAGATTGCAAGGGAAGTATTTTGAAGTTTAGTCTATTGCTGAAGAAATCCCTTTAATGTTTACCGGGAATAAGTCATTTTGATATTGTTAATTATAAACTGCGATTTTCATGTACTTTTGAAAACGTTGCCACAAATGTCTTATGGACAGGAGGACGAGAGTATGAAGTTTAAAATATTTTCTTGTGATTTAAACGGAATTACAAGGGGACTGGTTGCATTGAATTGAACTTCCGCCATTGCGAGGTACCATCAACAAAACAATATTGTAAATAGCGGGTTGCAGCGTTGAGTATTTGAAATTCAACTAGAGTTTTAGATTACTTTGACAATTAGCATACATTGATTGGTCATTTATTTGTAATATGATATCTGAATGAGAATTTCCATAGAAACAACTACTTGAATGCTATCGATTTCCTTGTGAAGAGAACATTGGCAACCTGGCCGTAGAGGGAAGGAGCAGGAAAATTATTTGTCCAATCTTGTAAACTTCGGGAGAAAGATATTTATTTTATTATACACATACAAATATTGACAATTGAACACATATTATACACATGCACCTTTTCATGTGTGCTTCTGTCAAATTTCCCGGAAAATTAGTATCTTTGCCCTTTGCTCCCTAAATTTGATCACAACAAGACCCCTGTTTTGAAGGACAAAACATTAGACAGACACAACCTCGGTGGATTAAGCAAGAAAACATTCTAAGCTATGCTGTAAATTAAGCAGGAAAACATTCTAAGCTATGCTGGCCATATTTCCGAAAGTTTTAAGCGATAATTTCCTTATCAGTTATTTACTCTCTTTCATAAAATTTCTTACAATTTTCATACCTTTTCGATTATAGAACTGATTAAATTTTTATGATCTCCCTTGCCACTCCTTGGCCACTGAACCGGTGGGTCATCTCACACTATCAAGTGTAAGCAGCCGTGTCTGAGGGTCTAGAAAACTAATTAATAAACAAGTTTTCATAATAGGTAATTTCAATGTTTTTCTACTAAATTATGACTCGCATACACCTACGTTTGACTTCATTTAGACTTTCTTCTCAAATAAATTGTTACCTTGCATAAATCAGCCAACCAGAATTCCCAATCTTTCATCGACAAACATTAATAATATTTTTACAAACTTAACTAATGCTCAAATCACTAGTGGAAATATTTTGACACATATATCGGATCATTTCCCTCAGGTAATAATAGTACAAAATGTAAAAACTTCCAAATAAATGGACGAAATTTCAAAACATGACTATTCATCTTTTAATGAGAAAGATTTTATAAATGATTTAATCGGACTTGATCTGAACTATCTTAATTCTGTCTCTGATATTTATAAGGTTTATGATCAATTTCTCAATGACGTTACTTTACTAGCCGAGAAGCATGTTCCTATTATAAAGTGCACTGACAAAGAATCAAAACGTTAGGAAAAACCTTGGATCAACAACAGATTACAAAAAATGATGAAAATTCGCGATCGACTTCTAAGGAATAAAAAAACATAGCTTAGAGAACAATGCAAAATTTTATAAAAATTTTCCAAATCGCGTAGCAAGTGAACCGAAGAAAAGTAAAGTTAATCACTTTAAAGACTTCTTTGCAACAAATTGTAGGGATATGAAGAAGATTAGGAATTGAATTAAGTCAATAATTTCACATAAAGGTTCTGTTAAGTCAAATATTTCTCAAATTAAAGTTGAATACGGAAACTCAATATCTGACCCTACCCTACCCAAATGTCGAATATACTTAATGAGTATTTTGTTAATGTCGCAGAAAATATAACTAAAAACATCTCAAAAGCACCCAAGTCTCCCCTTCAATATCTTAATAGCAGAATTGCAAATTCTTTGTCTCTCTCTCCAGTCACTCATGTAGAAGTTGAAGATGACTCCTCACAGTGTTCCAATAAATTTAATAAAAATTCTTAAACAACACATCTTCTCCCGTCCACTGGATGAGCTCATTAATCAATCTTTTCTTAACGGAATTTTCCCACGGAAATTAAAGTTGGCTACAGTAGTCCCTCTTTTTTATAAGGGGAACCCTGGAGTTAGGTCAAACTATAGGCCGATCTCCTTGTTGCCAATTTTTAGTAAATTGTATGAATAAGTAATGCACAAAATGCTCCACTCTTTTGTTACTCATAACAAAATCATATATCCTTTACAGTTTGGCTTTCAAGGGAATCATTCGATTGATCATGCATTAATTAGTATGACAGAAGCTATTAGAAATAGCGTTGGCAACCAAAGATATGGGTGTGGTATATTCATTGACTTACAAAAGGCCTTTGATACTGTAAATCATAACATTTTCCTTTCCAAACTCAAACACTATGGGATTAGAGGGAATGCATTTGGGTGGTTAAAATCGTATCTTACAGACAGAGCACAGTTTGTTTTCAATTAATGGTAGAAATTCAGAGCCACTGAAGATTACATATGGTGTTCCCCAGGGGTCAGTGCTAGGACCCTTGACCTTTCTTTTATACATCAACGATTTACCAAGAGTTTCCAAACATTTGAAATTCTTCCTCTTCGCTGATGACACAAATATCTACTTTGAATCAGAAATACTTAAAAAGCTCACTAAAAAGGCTAACAAAGAACTAAAATATGTCAAAATCTTGGCTTGATGCTAATAAACTCTGTTTGAATATAAGTAAAACTAACTTTATAATTTTGCATTCTTCCTCAGCCTCATTACCACTAGACATTATAATCAAAGTCGGTAAAAACCACATTTTCAAAGTAAATTCATCAAATTCTTAGGGCTTCTCTTGGATGAACAAGTTCATTGGAAATATCATCTTGCTGAACTCCAAAAAAAACTGGCAAGAACCTGTGGCATTCTTTTCAGGATTAGGAACCTCCTTCCAACAGTTACATAAATAACAATTTATAATGCTTTTTTATGTCCTTCTTACAATATGGTATTATTGTTTGGGGACAAACGTTTGATTCACATATTGAGCCATTATTCAAATTACAAAAAAGAGCTTCTAGAGCTATATCACAACAAGAATTCTTTGCTCATTCTCTTCCTATTTTTAAAAACTTAAAATTATCTAGAATCTTAGGTGTTTTTTAAACTGAAACTATTATCTTATGTTTATGAATCAATCAATAAGCTAACTCCAATGTACAATGCCTGCCAAAAGTCTTGGAACACTGACATCAATTTCCAGGGTCAAAACCAATCATCCCCCTCGCCCCCACGGAACAATGTTGGTTTACTATCAAACGGGTTAGGATTTTAGGAAGCACTTTCTTTTGCGCTTCTTTTATGCTATTTCTCTAAATCATCAACATTGTTTGAGGGGGAAGGGGCGGAAGTAGCAATTTTTTTCATGAAAGGAATGAAAGATATCAAATGCAGCGTAAATTGGTGGGTGTTCCAAATACTTTTGGCAGGCATTGTAGATATATTTGTGAAAGGAATTAAAATTTTAACCCAATGAACTGAAATTGCTAGCCAATTTTGATAACGTTAAGATTTCCCATTTGCTAGGTTTGCCAATGAGATTGCTGGGAGAGATCTTGAGCAGTCTAAGTCATTTCATCATAGCCCATGTACATATTTAATACCTTGGTTTCTTTATCGAGCATCTTTCGTTCCAAAAAACATTTTCATAAGAGCATCATGTAGTTTAGCTATTAATTTAAACCTTAAAATCTTCTTCTAATCTGGTTCTCACTTTTATCTTCATCTCATATCTCCATCGTTAATTACTTTTTCAGTCCCACATATGCACTACGGTGCATGGCAGTAAATACAACGGTGTGCGATTCGCAGGTGCCGGGGTGAGTCAGAATAGCTTATATCTAATACAGGGTATCACATTTACATTCCGTATTTTATTTTGTTTTCAAGCATGACACTTTTGTGCGTTGTTTACGAAAGCGACTTAATTGCTGGTTCCATTTCAAGGTAGCTGTTCTTTTAACATATCCCTCATTATTGTTGTGACGTTCTATGAA
>NW_027019541.1:1349043-1361215 GCF_013076305.1 Rhopilema esculentum | reverse complement strand
GTTAGGATTTTAGGAAGCACTTTCTTTTGCGCTTCTTTTATGATATTTCTCTAAATCATCAACATTGTTTTAGGGGGAAGGGGCGGAAGTAGCAATTTTTTTTCATGAAAGGAATGAAAGATATCAAATGCAGCGTAAATTGCTGGGTGTTCCAAGTACTTTTGGCAGGCATTGTATTTCTATAACTCATTTTTTCCTAATACATCTACTCATTGTCACGGCACAAGGCAATCAACACTTTGTGATCTCTTCCTGACTATGACAAATATTTCACAATACGGCTTGAAATTAACTGGATATATGGGGGTTAAATTAAGGAACAATCTGCCTGTAGAAATAAGAGCTACCTCTTCTAAATTCTTATTCAAAAAATATTTGAAAAATTATCTTCTAAAAACTATTCGAAAGTCAATGAGCTTTGCAAACTTTCTTGTTTAGTCAAAATCAAATCAAATCGAAATCAAACTGACTCTTATATTTGATATTTGATTCCAATTTGATATTCAATGTGATATTTGATTCCAATTTTATTCCCCTTTTCTTTGAAACCGAAGAAAATTTATACCCTTTTCCCTGAAATAAGTAGTTTTAGTTGAAATAAAGCCAAAAAGATAAAAACTAGAATATATATTACAATTCCCAAATCATACACCCTTTTTTCTATTCTATTTGTCCTAGATATATGACAAAATTGAACCCCTTTTTCAGAGATAACTTGACAATAAGAGTGGACCCGCCGGGGCCACTGAAAAACAGGGAAAATTTAGAATTTTCGAGCTTTATTTTCTAATGCGAAAGAGGCCTGTCTGAAAGAGAGGTCGATTTTATCGAGAAATATCTGGCTTGTTGGACTGTGCTCGACTGACGATCATAAATTATTTCACTCTGCCGTTTGATTAGTTTTCGAAACAGGTTTTTAAAGTTTGTGAGTTATGTTTGGGAGAGATTTTCACGGCATGTTTGACGAAGACCCTTTCTTCAGGTATGTATTATAGTACAACATAGCTTTATGTACATGTTAAAAATACGTATTTGGACGGTAAACACCAAAGCCCACTAGCTAGGCTACTTCGCCGATTCACTTTATTTTTTGATTTATTTAGGCCTTTTTTCTGGTAGATTTTTTTTGAAAAAAATGTTCGTGTTTGAATTTTTTTGGATCAGCAACAGCTGTTTCACTTTGTCGTCCTAAAAGCCACCTTGAAAGGAAGATTAAATTAAAAATTCTTCCGTTCTTTTGTTATTTTGTTGGAAATTTGTTCTTATTGGATTTTTTGAAATAAAGCCAAGCAAATGGTCTTAAACACGAATGATTACACAACATGCAGTGCAGATTATCACTGGTTAAAGGTTTAAAAGTGAAATTAGCAAGGGGTTCAAAAGTACGTACGAACATTGTTTTATTCTATCAGCTGCTAAACTAACTAGGTACCCCTACAAAATATTTTGAGTTGCACAAGATTATTTATCATAAAATAACAGTTCGACTGATAGTTATTTATGTAGATATAAACAATTTCAGAAAATCTTTTGTGTAAAGTTGTTTTCCCAAAACCTTCGGTCCAAAGTTTTTGATGTAAGAAATGGTTGAGCAATGGTATACCATGGTCATTGGACCATGGCTGAACCATGTTATACCTTTGTCACTTGGCCATTGTCGAATCATAATTTTGCAATGTCAGGTATTCTGTAACTGCACCCTTAAATGATACACATCATCTTGATTTATTGTAATTAATTTAGCTTGAATCCCCTTGTTGAAGGAATTAATTAAGACCAAAGGGAAATGGTCGAACCATGGTATATCATGGTATACCATGGTATCTCATGGTTAGCAGGCAGCTGTTGAACCATTTTGTTGAATCAAAATTCCACTGCCAGGCTGAAATTAATTATTGATCAAATTGATTAATAAGACTAAAAGGTTCACACACATGAGGAACTGGAATTTGAAATGTAAAAGAAATAGAAGGAACTGGTCCAATCATGGTATGCCATGGTTTTTATCAACCATGGTTCATTTATGGTGAGAACATGGTTCAAATGTTGTAAGAACAAAATTTTGACCTGGCCCCACCATTAAAAATCTTAGTTCTATGTCCATATTCTAAGACCATAATTGCAAGGTTATGATTAATATCTTCAATTTTTTCAGTGATAAGACCATGGTTTTGGGCAATAGGTTTCATTTAACATTGATGGTGTACTGTGGTTATGCCATGGTCATTTCAGTGGCCATGACCATGGTAAAACCATTGTTAAACATGGCTCTGCCATTGTATTTCCACAGGTTACTTGTAGAGTGCGTAAGAAAATATAAATACACTGAAAACACCAGAACAAGCAAAACACTCTCCATATGTAGCCGTAGATGCATGATTGCAAAACAGTTGAAAACCAGTCATTTGTTATACATGTTCTGCATCAACCTGAAAAGATTGATTGATGCATAATTTATGACAACAGCAAAGCAACTGTTGGAAGCACAACTACCTCCCAGTGAATGAAAACTTGTAGGAATATGAGTTCAATATGAGTTGAGTCCAGTAAAGGGTTTGTTTAAGCCAAAAGTCTGGCCCTAGAGTTTCTTACATGACATGTTTACTATAACAGGAAACAACAGGAAACAACAAGAAACAACAAGAAACGAAAACAAACGATAAGGAAACAACATGAAACGATTTGTGACTTTGCAGAAACGACTAGATCTCCAAAACAAGGCAAGCTTATCCATCCACGTGGGCATTGTCATCTTCGATGCAGTGACCTAAGTGTTCGGTCATGTCGTTATCCCCCTCAATAACTTTTGTCTTAGATGAGGTTACGGAAACCCAGTGATAATGCTTACTTATGTTTCTACAACGCTAATTTTAGCAAAAGCAACAGAAACTAAAGAACAAACTTCAATATACTAGAGGAATAGGCTACATAGGTTGACAATCTACTTCTTGAACAATGTTTTGTTTGGGAGCCTAACCTTAAAGCCTCTATAAAGTTTCAGTAAGTTCCTAAAAGCAGTTGAATTCAGGGGGGAAAATAGCTTGATTATTAGCCGAGAATTTGAATTGCTTTATTTTGACCATCCCGGTAGTTGTTCCATGTTAATCCCAATGCCAGTGAGATTTGCTCTTACAATGCTGGCACTTTATATCAGGCTTTCATAGTTTAATTCCTCTTACAAAAATACCATATCAACATCTACTATCATAGCTATTAATGCAGGATTTCCACTAAATAGATAAAATTGTGCCGCAGTTAAAATTTTTCCAAGTCGTTTCTACTTGTCTCTACTTGTTTCCTAGTTGTTTCTTACTTGTTTCCTAGTCGTTTCTACTTTTTTTTCTCGTTTCCTAGTCGTTTCTACTCATCTCCCGTTATAGTAACCACGTCTTACATGAATGTAAAGCCTTTAGAAAAGAAAGTTGCTAGATATTAAAATTACATCATCATAAACACTTAACAAAGCAATATTTGATATTGAAATATTTTTTGTAAAGTTCTCAGATTCTAAGAAGGTTGAAAATTAGAGACAAGTTAAATTCACAGAGGTTTATCTAAAGGAGTTTGGGTTTGTCCATAAATTCTGTAAAACCCATTGGGATGAAAAGAAATTGGAAAATGTCATGGGCAATATCTATTTAATCGAGAACAGTGCTTTTCTGTAAATGGCTACTTGTGTTCATTACAGAAAGGTTAAGATATAAATTTTAAGTTTACAACTATGTTATGTACAGTGTTTCAACTGTGTAAGAAAATATAGATAGGCATATTGCAAATCATGCACATTGAGTTATTCATGTGTATTTTGGAGTGCTATATGAATTACAACACAGTGCTGTATGAAAACCAAAAGCAATATTCTAAAAACTCTGTGGATAAACTTCTAGCTAATACTGCCTTTTCATGCAGAGCTGATATCATAGAACATCATCAAACACCCATATTAGATATAGACTGCCCTCGTGCATTTAGTGAACATCAAGAAACTGATTGAAATGTATATTCACAAAATCAAGATTTGTGTGAGTTCTAAATAAAATTGAGAAAATTTTCATTTGCAGTAATCACAGAAGCATGATGAATAATATGATGAGGGATTTTGGTGATCCATTTGGCATGGGTCACAGAGCCCTTAATGCTCCAGATGAATTTAGAGGCAGAGAGGGTGGGCACCAAAGACATCCCCAGAGACATCCCCAGAGACAGACGCAAGATTTAATGCCCCACTCTCACTTAATGGGTGGCATGATGGACCCAATGAATATGTTCTCACAGATGGATTCAATGTTCAGGAACATGCACAGTAATATGGTATGTCTTTTAAAAGTTTTGTTTAGGTTGAAACAGATTTGCTAAGACCTTGATTTATGTCCCATCTATGTGATTACAAAGATATTTTAATTATTTTTTTGCATCCTGGATATTCCATTGCCACTTGAGCAAGGGGCACCCAAACTCGCATTTATCAAAAGGGTTGCCTGGGAGAATGCTAGTCTGAAAGTGCAGTAGCATTCCCTTGATTGACATGAACTTACACTGTTACAAACTGCAGGTAACAATGCAACTCCATTTTGCCAGCCTGTGTCGTTACTTTTCTTGAATACTGTAAGAAATAATATTGTAAGATTTTAAATATTTTACTTTCGTTTCTCGGAATATATTATTTTTTTCTCTTGAGTATCTCTGATCAGACAATAAATATCCCATTAATTTGCCTAAGTACTGATCTTTCGATAGGTCATAAGCAGTATTCTGTTGTTGTTTTTATCATTGAATAATATATAAATGGCTATGAAAACTTCTTGTTATTTTCTGAAGTTCATTTTTTAAGAATTTGAAGTTCTGAAGTTCATTGTTTAAGCGATAAATTTTCTTTTTGTTGCATAGGCTGCTCTGTTATCTCTTTATGTTGTTGTTTAAAAGCTTAAACTATTATTATTATAATAACCATTTCAGGAGATGATGGCAAGTGATCCAAATTCATACTCATATTCTTCCTCATCTGTGATGACATATAGTAATGATGGAAGGGGTGAACCCCAGTACTACCAAGCTTCTTCAGCAGAACGTCGAGGCCCTGGAGGGGTGAGTAAGATTTGTGCTTTCGATGGATAATTCCTGAAGTTGAACCAGTGTAAATATAATGGCAAGTGTTACCTTTTGCTAAAATGAAAGCCAAGTAAAGCATTATGCAATTATGCAACTGTGCAGCAAGAACAAACTGGCGAAAAGCTAAATGGCTGAGTTGTTTGGGGGGGGGGGGTTAAAAGTCTTTGGATGTTGCATTACAGCAAGATCATTCACCGCTTTCATGACATAGACTATCCATGCAATTCAATGTTTGGTTAATTTAAATTCCCCCTGGCAATCTGTCGACTCGATGACAAAATGTTTGTCATTCAAGATAGAAGTAATTTAGCAATAGGCAGGGGCGGACTGGCTAATTTTTTTGGCCCGGGCAAATTTTGATCAAACCGGCCCACAAAAATAGCAAATAAAAAACTCCTCGGAAAATGCAAGTAAATGTTAGTCTGTAAGGAAAACAAGTTTTTAAATTCAGTAATTTTGTGCATGGATGAATGCTGGTTAACAAAACATGTTGAATAAGTCATTTGCTGACTAAATAGTAAAAAAAAAAAAATTTTAACTCATTGGTTTGACTTTCTTTCTAAATACAGTAACTTATATGTTGATAATGCGATCGTTCTAGATGTCATCTAACAGGTGTTTTCTAAGAACTCCAGGTTTGGCTGCGAAAAATTTCCACGTAATCTGTTCTTTATATATTTAAAGTGGATGTGAAACAACGTGAAAATTCAATTCGACCAATAGCAGAAAAAGGCATTTCATTAGTAACGATGAATCTTCTGATCAGATTAGCTTTAGTTCCGATAAGGAAAGCGATGTCAGAGAGCACGAGGAAGGTAATTTTGATGAACCTAGCAGTCCTAGCCACTTTTCAATAATACACTCTAATTCATACGATAACACGGTTAGGGCCATGAAAAGTGTATTTTCAAAGGTAAAGAGATGCCCTGTTGCCAGTTTTCCCACCCGCATTCTTCAACAGGGAAAAAGTTCACTGGACAATGTTCAGTCGTTTTGCCATAACCAATATTTTCTTGATCTCCATACTCTGAACAAGTGAGCGATGTCCAGTGTGTGACCAGTGCAAATGTCCAGTCGTTTTGCCGGGG
The DNA here is from genome assembly GCF_013076305.1 of Rhopilema esculentum. The sequence continues at coordinate 1,355,018 of NW_027019541.1, read as the reverse complement.
CTTTATGTATCGCATTGAAACAGGGATGTTACAGTATAATATGTCGCCAAAAAGGAAATACCGTCAAGAGAAAATATAACAAAATGTCAATAACATGTTCCCTGAAGAAGTGTGTATATTTATTCTTTCCCACAAAGTCTCTGAAAATTCAAGGCAAACAGATTAACGCGTGGGTATACTTTTTTGCCTCGCATTCACTCTTTAAGCTAATTTATTTTTTTGCACTTTTATCAACCGGCCCTTAAACCGACCGGCCCTTCGGGCGATCACCCGAATAGCCCGACCAGCCAGTCCGCCCCTGGCAATAGGTCATGATGCCTAACTTAACCCGTGATTTATTTAATGCTGGATGACTGGTATATCATTCGTTTGTCCATTTATGGTGAGATATTTCATGTTTCTTTTACTATCGATCTTTGAATGATCATGCTTTCGACTAAACTATACTGTTTATTTCAATTTCCAAGGTTAGGGAAACACAAAAGTCTGTTCGAGATTCTCAGTCTGGTGTAGAAAAAATGGCCCTTGGGCAGCATATTGGTAAGTTCTTTAAACTTTTTAAAATTTTTATTACCCTTTTAATTTTCATTTAAATAAATAAACTTTTTCAGCCAAGAGTGAGCATGTTGTGGCAACTGTAAAACCCTTTCTACTGCAAGAAAAAATAAAATAACCTTTCCACATCTATAGTATGCTCACTTCACACCCACAGCGAGGACTCCTGTCTAGGCCCTCTGATTTTGAAATACTTCTAGCTAAGCTTTTGCTAGCTAAATGTTATTTTGAATTTGAAATGTATTTCTCATTCTGATCTGATGATAGGTGATAGAGGACACGAGTACCAACGGTCAAGAAACAGGAGGACGGGCGAAGAGGAAGAGGTGCGGAATTTTGTGAATATGGATGAAGGTTAGTAGCTTGGGAAAAGGTGTTTTTACTACGATTATAAGATTTTCAATTTCTATTTATTGAGAAGTTTCTTGATTATTTTGCTAGCTTACTGTAAAATTCATTTGAAATAAGAAAAAGATAGTCACTTTATGATGGATGATCTCTTTGAACGAACAATGATTAATGCGAGTGTCTCTGTAATGAGAAATTTCAAGCCAAAACATTTCAAATCAAAAGCCTTCTTTATTGTTGTCTAAATGGCAAGCTTCATGATGCAATTAAATGGTTTTAGTGAGCGCAATGTAAAAAAACTCTCAAGGTATTCTTGGCGCGAAACTTGAATGCACTAGGCGAGTAAGTAAGGCATGCGTGAATTGAGCAAAGTTGATTTGGGTGGTCAAACGAACGGAGCATCGCTCAACAACACCTCGAACAAAATAAACCTCTTAACATTTTTGATCACCATGAAACATCGCTGAGCAGGACTGAGAACTGAGCAGGACTGAGAACTGAGAAGGGCTGAGCAGAGCTGAGCAAGTGGTCGAACAAACTTAACTTTCCGCTAAGCGGGCATTTTGTGCGTTGCTCAGTGAAATGTCCAGTTCGTCTGACCGGGGCTTTGAATTTGTATAACTTTTTGTTTAACGATTTGTTTTTCTTTGGATTGCTTTAATGTTTGTTGTTTACTTTTATCAATTGATATATCTTTGTTGCTTTGTCGATAAGGTTTGGAAATATGCTAAAACAACACATTCCTCAATTTCACTACATCAAACATTTTTAGCTGATTCGACAAATATACTACTCGAAAAATAGTATTCATGTGCTTTCGTTTCACAACTGGGTATTAAATTTTCCATCCCTATTGTCAGACGGAAAAGCTTTTAGTATGTTGTAAAATGTTTGCTTTTTCAAAGCAATTTTCAAGTTCCCTACCGCCAAAAAATTGTTCAAACAATTTTTTTCAAATTTTCATTGCTGCCTTGAAAACCGTAAGAAGATTTAAATATCAGACAATGAGTGCTTCCCTAAAACTGGTATTAACACAGCTGTTGTAGATTTCGCCATAGGGAGGCCTTAGTTTTCTAAGCATTTCTAAGCTTAAGATTTGTAAGCATTTCTTGAGCTTGATATCATTCAATTGTTATTGAGAGATTTGATAAATATGCAGACTTGAGCTCTCATAAGATTTTGTGTTACCGATCTAACAGAAATGTAGGGTGATAAAAAGGTTGAAAATGAGTGCGATTTTGACAATGCAAAAGAAATGTAAGGAGGTGAAAGTTGGTCTATGTAAAAATCTAAAACCATTATTTATTAATTTGGCTTAGTGGTAATCTATCGCAAGTCAATCAAGGTAGCTGGTAAAAAGGCTGTTTCAAGATTTGATTTTCTGTTTTTCTGAAATATTTAATTGACTTTTGGATCTTTGACTTTATTAATTCTTTCTACGACTTTCTTTCTTATTGTCTGCAGAGGATGCATCGCATTTCAATCGGCAATGGAGAGACGCTACGAGGCAGCACAACACAGCCATTGGTTACCAAGGACATAGAAATGAGCGTCACAATGGAAAGCATAAAAGTCACCGCAGCCGTGCGATTAAGGGTATGTTTTTATCTTTTTACTGTTTAGCATTGCCCATATGATTTGCTGTTTGATGTAATGTGGGGTCATACAAGTTTTCGTAACGTATTAAATACTCGAAAGTACTATATGTCTAGACGATAAAGTGAAATTGAAATTGAATGATTACTGTTAATTTCATTCATTTTCTTTTACAGGTCATGACAAAGCCTAAGTTGGCTTAATTTTGGATCTGTTATTTGGGTATCTAATTTGAAATTGTGTGGATAATGGGCCCACTGCTGTGCCAAATAAAGCAAAGGGAAACATTGGAACCAGTTGGTGATACATTCAGGAAAACTACTGTGTGACAAACTACATGCAAAGTTTTTGTTTTTTCCGTACTATTATTTAAAATGTGTGTAAAGATAGAGATATGTATACTTGCTTATAATAAACTAAATTACGTATATACACTGATGCTTCATTTCTAGATGTGCTTCTTTATACTGTTTGAAAAGTTCCACATTGCTTTGCTGACCTAGTCTAAATTGACTAAGCACCTTAAGAGGTGTGTAAAGTTAGATTAACTAAATTGGTCCGTGAAATCGTAAACAATCATTTTTTCGCAAGAAACCAAGGTCCGGTGCTGGTAGGCAGTTTCTTAAATTTTCTTGCCATTTTGCTGTCAAAAGTTTCTTACATGTTTCTTAAATCTCTTAGGTGACGAATTTTTTAAACGTACTTCTAAGGTAAAGTAAATAATTCACTCACATTCAGAGATGAACTAACAAAGTGCTCAAGAAATTTAGTTTTCCTAGAATGACTAACTCTGTTTAGATCTGTAAACAGTTAAGCTCATTGAACTTCATCAATGTCAAGTTGAAGTCCAAACAAATTGAAACTTCTTGAGTGTGCAATTTACCAAGAATGAATGCAAACTGCATGTCAAGTGTAGTGTTGCAATATAAAATGATGTTCAATGTCAAGATTGTTTTAAGTGTCAACTTGGAAAGTTAAGACTGCAAATTATAAAAGTTCCAGTATTAAAGTAGCTTTTTCAATTTGGGTAGGGTTATTTCTTAACTTTCGAAAAATTGAGCCTACCGTTTCTTATAACCTGTTTCTTATAAAATAAGGAGTGTAAATGCTAATGCTTAGGCGTACCTGTTTCTCGTACCAGCATGCAATTTACAATGCTGATTGTACAGAACCGTGCTTGTCACATAATGGCAAACTGTAAATACTTCCTTACATAAGCTGTGAACGCTTGGATGTAATTTCAATTTCCCAAAGCATTTTCCAAGACGACGATACTTTTAGCAAAAAAGTCGTTAAGGTTACGGTAAACGTCTTCTGGATGAAAACATACATTTTTCGATTATTTCACATCTAACTAGCTGAACTTTCAAGGCACACAATGATGCCAAAATTGAAACTAACAGAAATCTTGAAAATTGAAGAAATCCCATGTAAACGAAGGTTTCCATAATTTCTTTATCAAAGCTTTAAGTTGAGGTCTGAAAATCGCTTGACCTGTTAAGCCGATTATCGTTGTCTAATTTGCAATACCGCAATGCCTCGAATAAGCGTCCGGACGCTTATTTAGTTTTTGAGGCTCCAGGGAGGCGCTTAATCGAAGAGGGCGCTTTTTTAAAACCTCGAGAAATGCACGTTTGGTGAAAAAGATAATCTTTGAATAGAAAAAACCAATAGTAAATCTGGATTCTTAACAAATTGGTTTCAAAGTACAATTTTGCATAACAAACTATTAATCTTTGGAATGGAATTACATGACATCTGAGAAGAATGATCCACACTTGGATATTACTTATTTCCTAGCTTACAGTTTTCGATCAAATATGTTGACGTTTTTGCACTGACCATTATTCAAAACGATTTTAAATTGATATTTTAGCAATTACGTTTTGGAAATAAAGTTTTGAGGCAAAATATAAGGTTTAAAATAAAGGAAGCAGAAGAGTCTAGTTGGCTCAAATGCACACGATACAAAAAGCTGTTGAGGGCCCCCTTTGGTCGGGGGGCTTTATTACTTGAACTTAGGTGGCCTATACTGCGTTACGCCACTGGCTGCAAGAATGGTGCATTCATCGATAGCTGGGTTGAATTTACCTGTGAGACAAGACTTCAAAAGACCCATACTGACACCACAAAGGAAATAACACCGTTTATTAGCAAGAATTCAAGCTTCAGGTTTTTTCTGTTGTCTTCTATTGTCTTAAATAATTTAGCAAGTGATAGAAAATCAAGGGACTGCTCGTTTCTCGATGGAATTAGACTAACTGTACGTAGCAGGATTCTCGACCCTATCACGTGCAAATTTAACTTTGAATGTTGATGTTATTAACGAATCTTGTGGATGTGGGCTGTCCAAAGCCACATGTTTTGTCAAAAGTCATGTTTACTAAAACTGAGCAGAATCTTGCAAGGTAGACTGGTTTTGGCGAGAGTGGTTGTCATTAACTGCAATTCCAGGAGTTTCCATACTCTCATTTATTGAAATAAGGACTGTCTTCAGAAAGTCAACTATGTGTGAGTACCTCCTATATATTGACATATCGACTTGCATACTTCAATTTTTTATCAACTTTGATATGGACATAAATTGAAGTTCCAACATTTAAGAAAGTTTCAAGAAAGTTCTCGTGTTAATAAATAGCGTTTCAAATTGCTAATATATTCAATAAACATTCAATACTACTAATATCTAAACTGTTGTTTACAAGTTTTAAAACGAACATGGACCTACTTTATCAAGAGTTATCGTTCAGATTTCAGTGGCTTAAAAGTCTCCAAATGAAATTTGTTCATTATGGCAGCCGTGCTTTTTGGGGCATGAGGTGAACGGTGTATGACCTACAAATCATAAGCGTTTGTTTAAGAAGTAAAATGTGTATTTTTAACTAAAAGGCAAAGAAGATTGATGAATTATAGATGACTGTTTAGAGAAAGCCTTGATGAGAGATTAGGCCCAATTTAATGCTAATAACATTACAGCGTAGATTGAGTTGTTGAAAAAATGTTTACATGCAATGTCGTGTTTTTGGCACAACATTCTTTGACACTTAAATTTTCATCACCTCTTTCAAATATTTGGTATTTTTATCACAAAATCTAACACATTGCACAAATTAGCATTTTCAGTAAAATACATATCAAAATAATGGTCAAATGATTATGTAAAGTGACCCTGAGAGAAGAAAATTCTGTCTGCAGGAGAAAGATCATGCTAGAACTAGCATGTATAACTTACTGTTTAAGGATTATGATTAGCAGGGGTGAATTATTGGATTTGCTTTATTTTATTTTAGCGGAAGATGATGTTCTTTGCATGGAGAACCATAGAAGCTACATGCCAGTAAAGTTGAAGCACCAATTTTACCAATATCGTCTTAAACTCCCAATAAAGCAGAAATGTTGTCACTTATGCAATAGAATTTTTCACGTTTCGTGCAGAAAGAAACCACCAAACGATCTTTAGCTCCCAAAATCAACCC
>NW_027019541.1:1308550-1348943 GCF_013076305.1 Rhopilema esculentum | reverse complement strand
GCTTTAAAAATGAACACGCTTTCAAAATCAACACCCTATCAAAGTCAACACCCTATCAAAATCAACACCCTATCAAAGTCAACACCCTATCAAAATCAACACCCTATCAAAGTCAACACCCTATCAAAGTCAACACCCTATCAAAGTCAACACCCTATCAAAGTCAACACTCTATCAAAGTCAACACCCTATCAAAGTCAACACCCTATCCAAATCAACACCCTATCAAAATCAACACCCTATCAAAGTCAACACCCTATCAAAGTCAACACCCTATCACAGTCAACACCCCATCCAAATCAACACCCTATCAAAATCAACACCCTATCAAAGTCAACACTCTATCAAAGTCAACACTCTATCAAAGTCAACACCCTATCCAAATCAACACCCTATCAAAATCAACACCCTATCAAAGTCAACACCCTATCAAAGTCAACACCCTATCCAAATCAACACCCCATCCAAATCAACACCCTATCAAAATCAACACCCTATCAAAGTCAACACTCTATCAAAGTCAACACCCTATCCAAATCAACACCCTATCAAAATCAACACCCTATCAAAATCAACACAATATCAAAATCAACACAATATCAAAATCAACACAATATCAAAATCAACACAATATCAAAATCAACACAATATCAAAATCAACACAATATCAAAATCAACACAATATCAAAATCAACACAATATCAAAATCAACACAATATCAAAATCAACACAATATCAAAATCAACACAATATCAAAATCAACACTCTATCAAAGTCAACACCCTATCAAAGTCAACACCCTATCCAAATCAACACCCCATCCAAATCAACACCCTATCAAAGTCAACACCCTATCAAAGTCAACTCCCTATCAAAGTCAACACCCTATCAAAATCAACACGCTATCCAAATCAACACCCTATCAAAATCAACACCCTATCAAAATCAACACCTTATCCAAATCAACACCCTATCAAAATCAACACCCTATCAAAATCAACACAATATCAAAATCAACACAATATCAAAATCAACACAATATCAAAATCAACACCCTATCAAAGTCAACACCCTATCAAAGTCAACACCCTATCAAAGTCAACACAATATCAAAATCAACACCCTATCAAAATCAACACCCTATCAAAATCAACACCTTATCCAAATCAACACCCTATCAAAATCAACACCCTATCAAAATCAACACAATATCAAAATCAACACAATATCAAAATCAACACAATATCAAAGTCAACACTCTATCAAAGTCAACACCCTATCAAAGTCAACACCCTATCAAAGTCAACACCCTATCAAAATCAACACCCTATCAAAGTCAACACCCTATCAAAGTCAACACCCTATCAAAGTCAACACCCTATCAAAATCAACACCCTATCCAAATCAACACCCTATCAAAATCAACACCCTTTCCAAATCAACACAATATCAAAATCAACACTCTATCAAAGTCAACACCCTATCAAAATCAACACCCTATCGAAGTCAACACCCTATCAAAGTCAACTCCCTATCAAAGTCAACACCCTATCAAAATCAACACCCTATCAAAATCAACACCCTATCAAAATCAACACCCTATCAAAATCAATACCCTATCACATTCAACACCGTATCGAAATCAACACCCTATCAAAATCAACACCCTTTCAAAGTCAACACCCTATCAAAGTCAACACCCTATCACATTCAACACCCCATCCAAATCAACACCCTATCAAAGTCAACACCCTATCAAAGTCAATACCCTATCAAAGTCAACACCCTATCAAAGTCAACACCCTATCAAAATCAACACCCTATCAAAATCAACACGCTATCCAAATCAACCCCCTTTCAAAATCAACACCCTATCGAAGTCAACACCCTATCAAAGTCAACTCCCTATCAAAGTCAACACCCTATCAAAATCAACACCCTATCAAAATCAACACCCTATCAAAATCAACACCCTATCAAAATCAATACCCTATCACATTCAACACCGTATCGAAATCAACACCCTATCAAAATCAACACCCTATCAAAATCAACACCCTATCAAAGTCAACACCCTATCACATTCAACACCCCATCCAAATCAACACCCTATCAAAGTCAACACCCTATCAAAGTCAATACCCTATCAAAGTCAACACCCTATCAAAGTCAACACCCTATCAAAATCAACACCCTATCAAAATCAACACGCTATCCAAATCAACCCCCTTTCAAAATCAACACCCTATCAAAGTCAACACCCTATCAAAGTCAACACCCTATCAAAATCAACACCTTACTAAGACTTGCTATATTAATGTGGACTTATATCAATGGTTTATTGAATAAAACTAAGAAGACTTTTGTACCTATATAAGCTAATAAACATTAGAGAAATACGTTTAACAAAACAAGTATACCAAGAACAAAAGCACCTGTACCTAAGAAATTGCTGGGATGATGAAATAATAAATGACTCAATTGAACTAAATGAACAATACTTAGAAAAATAAATTCAAGATCTATCAAGGAAAGGTTGGAAAAAACAGTAAAAAGCAAAATATTAAAGAGGATAGAGCAGCAGGTTAAGAAGAGCGATAAAACAAAGGCGAGGTTTATTAAAAAAGGCAATTTTGGAATAAAAGAATGTATGAAACATAAAAGGGACCAACGTCACTGAAATTGAAACTGATTCAAAGGCTAATTACAAAGAAAATATGATAATATAAGTTGCAGAAGGTGTGGATTACATGAAGAAAACATAGAGCATTTATGGCAATGCGAAAAATTCAAAAGGCACCTTTCAGGAATGGAACGAATTCGAAAAAGCAACGTAAAAGGCTTGAGAGATTGATTGTACTTTCTCAAAACTAAGTGAAAACTAGCCTCTGGTAGATGACGTCTTTCCTGACAATTCCGTGTTTGTGCTAAAGTACCTGCCCCGAAACGGAGATTTGGCAAGAAATATTATTATTATTCTTAGTATACTTTAGATACCACGTTAATCCTATCAGACTTTTTGAGTCGATGAACTATCTGAATTGTTTCATATACACAAAAGATAATCCTTAACATCAATGCAAGCATATCTGGTGCTGTCAGGGGTGTTGTCAAGGATCTGTCTTCTAGAGATTGCCTACAACACAGCAACCCCTAGCTTTTTAAGACGGCACACCGGTTATTATTTTTAATTTTGTTTTTAACAACACTGACAGTAATGTGTGGCTCTATGATTGAGTAATAATTGAATGATTGAGGGGGTGAGCAAATAAGTTATTCAATGAGCTTTTGACTGAGTAACTGAGAGTGCATTCCCAATACAAAGTAGACTTTTCTCTACGAAACTTAAAGTGAGTCAAGACGTCTTTTTAATTCAAAAATTATCAAACAATTAAGATAAACTGTTAAATGAAAGTGAAATACACAAAAGTTAATTACAATGATAGCAACGACGAAGACAACAAAGACGATAAGGACAAAGATAACAAAAATAGCAACAGCAATATCAATAATAAAAATTTCGTTTTATTTCAGTTCAAATATAATTTTTAATATGTTGATCTTACAAATTTTAGTGTACATCACATGAACACTACTACCAATAGCTGGTCCTAGCAACGAACAAATTGAAAATGCTAATTACATAATATTATAAAAGATTGCATCTAGACCTGAAAAGTTCAAGTGGAACTCTAAACCATTTAATTTGTCTTCCCGGATTGGTTATATTTCCCTTTGTACTTTTTTTCTACTTCTACAAAAATCAATACACTTTAAAATATTGATAAAATATTGACAAACAATTTTCATTTGAAGCGATTTCTTACAAATCAATTTCATTTTTATGACTCTTCGGTATAGCTTTGAGCCAAGGAATAGCGATATTGTCAAGTTTCTTTATTCACATACATCGCTTTATTGTTTGTAGAGATATCAATTATTAAGGTAATAATAACAGGATTTTTAAACGTATTCTTCTAGAACTGGTGAATAGCTTTTGTCAATTATGAAGCAATTTTCTAAGAATAAATGTACCGAGATCTAAATTTTATTCATGGCACACAAAGCTACATCGTAGATGAGACATTAACTTGACAATAATTTCTTAACAATTTATCAAAAATACCATCAAAAGTTATTTCAGTAGATTGAATTATACTGTGCTTGGTTGGTGTCATTAACCAGTTTCTGGTAAGAGCGTCGCCTCTTTTTGACTGTGATTACAGCAAGCACAGCCAAGACCACCAGGAGCCCACCAGCAATCAAGCATGCAGAAGCAGCATCACTACTTTGTGATTTGTTGACTATTCGTTTGTCTGATCCAAAATCTTCAATTTCCTTAAAAAGTAATCTTTTGTTTTCCTCTTCAAATGAATTTTCAAGGAATTCTTTACTATTTTTCTTGGTAAAGAAATACGGAAATTTTTTGTTTGGACATTCAAACTGTTCACCTTCAGTCCACCTAGAAAGAAATAAAATAGGCAATATTCTTTGTCATTTCTTTATGTGAAGCATTGCCAGTCGAGAGTAATTTTATTCCTTTTACGTTTGGGAATTTTTGCCAAAGATTGCTCTATTTAGACAATTTTGTAGACAGAGACTCATAAACAGAAACCCCGTAAACTTTCCCTGAGTTTGTGCTAAATCTGAAAATTTCCTCTACATAATAGATTCTAGACCACTATGACTGGATGACAGATAATACCTCACTTCGCATGGTCACCCGAACTATAATGTAAATGAAAATACACTTAAGGTTTTCAAAAGTTGAAGGTAAACCATACTTGCTTTCATGGATACAATTTTTCTTCATCCTTCTACGCGCAAAGGTTTGATCGCAATTTAGGTTGTTTGCTTACCCTAAAGTAACCTGCTTGCAAACTTTGCTTTCCTTTGCGAAGGAGTGCAGGCTAGCCCTAAAGTGGCAACAAGTAAATATTCTTGAAAGAAGTAAACGGGCAAATTATGATACGGGGGAATGTCGGTGAGAAGCATTTTCACTGACAGAAACGTATGGATATCAATCTAGTGTGTTGTAAAATCACATGATCCCCTCATAAACAACAGAATCTTGATACTGGTAATTCTTGGACGCATCTGTTACAGAACGATACAACGTATTTGCTAGAATCGATTTCAAGAATGCTTGCAAAACTTACTCAGTTCTCTTCTTTCCAACCGGCTCGATCATGTTATTCCACAAAGCTAGTGCTGCTGCTCTGTGCCCCTTTTCCGAGAAATGGAAGCAGTCTGGTGCAAAGAAGCTCATGTCTATTGTTTTGTTGTCCGGCATGCGAGGAGCCTTGGTGTTAACGAAGAACGGTTGAACAACGACCGTGAAGTCGTTACGTGTATCGTACCTGAAAAAAGAATATCAAAATATTAAATTTTTAGCAAAAATTTAGAAGTTAACGAAATTCTGAAGCTTTGGATCTAGAAGCTGATAAAGATATCATATGTAATGTGCTTGTACTTCCTAAACCATACTCTATTCAATTTTAGCTGAATATGCAGCACCGTAAAATTGATTTGCATTCATCTCCTACATTCACAGAGCAAAAAACCGAAACTTGTGTTAAGTTGCAAACAAGCTACGTCCGACGGTCCAACATTTGCAGCACGATTGGGTCTCTGTCTTTTTCTATTCACGAAAGTGATTGTCAGCAAAACGCAACATTGTGCCTGTCTAGTTATGGTTTTAACCAGGTGCTTCAATGCAACTCAATCCTCAGATTACAACTTCGCGACTAACTGAATAAGCTTTAATGTAAGCTTGGTACACACTATCGAGGCAAAGACAATAAGGACGGGCTTGACACCAAAACCGTGCATTCTTCTTACTCATATGCTTGAGCCCTATTTTGCTGTTTTCTTCAGTGAGGACATTCGCAGCACATGCGCAAATTATCTAGAAAATGAAACTTAGCCTGATACTTATATCTACTTCTTCCCCACAAGTGCATAAGCTTAAACTCTTTCTGTTTACTAACAGATACTGTAAGAGTGACAATCTAAATAAGTTAGTAAAAACTGTAAATATTGAACTCAGATATTTTAAAAAGTGGCTTGATGCCAATAAATTATCTCAAATTTCATTATTTTCCATTAAAAAACAATAGAATAGATAAACCTCAAATTATTAAGATTGGAAAGAAGACAATTAAAAAAGCTAAATTTGTTAAATTTTTAGGGCTACTCTTAGATGAAAATCTTCACTGGAAGTTCTATCTAAAGGAGTTGTCTAATAAACTTGCTAGAACTTAAAAGTTAAGCGCTTATTGTCTCCAGATGTGTTACTCTGCTTATATCATTCGTTGTATGGGGAAATACTTCCGCATCTTATACAAACCCAGTCTACAAACTTCAGAAGAAAATAGTCCGAATAATCTTTTTTCCGCCTGCTCGTTCTCCTTTTGCTCCTATATTTAAGTCTTTAGAACTTCTCAGACTATCTGATGACTTTCAACCTAAACTTTTCACTTTTGTCTTTGAAATTGTATATAGAATATCATCAAGCTGCTTTCATGATCTTTCTTATTGAACTCATCGATGGGTGAGTATAACACTAGACAGGCTAGTAAAGGTGATTTGTTTCTTGCATGAAAAACACCTTGCAATATGCGCTCAATTCTATTCGATATCAAGAAGCTAAGCTTTAGAATGAAATTCCAGTTGAATTAAGAAACTCTCACTCGAAGGCTTCCTTTAAAAGTAAAATAAAGATCTACTTTCTGTGCAATAATTACACTCAGCAATTCACATATTATTCTTTATATATACTATGCTTTAATTTATAGCACCGTCTTTCTGCACCTATTCTGACAACGTCTGAATAAGTCAACTCTTTCTTTAGGTAGGGGGTGCTCCGTCCTCGATTAGCTTGCCTATTGGGGGAGTTCCTACTTTAAGAAACTCCTCTGATCTCACTGCAGCGCTTCACCTATTTACTCTGTCAACATTTAGCTTGAAGTATATCATCCTGTCCTTTGTTTTCTTCAATTGTTATGTGTTGTATTTAACTTCAATTTGTTATTGCTAATAAGATAGCTGGTATGTAGAGGTAGTATTGTTGTATTAGTGGAATTTTAAATAAATGAACTGAACTGAACTGATAAGCTTGTGCTTCCTGTTTCTGCTTGTTCTTGTTTCGCAAATGAGGAAGAGGCCTCAAGATTATTACCTTCCCGTGTTTATCAATTCATCGACGCCTTTTCGATAGTCAACAGCTCTCTGCCTCACTTCCTTCTTAACTTCCTCGCCTGCAGACGTACCGCATTTGCAAAGGACCTTGTGCAGCACTTTGCAATATGGCTTTTCGATCAAAGCAAGTTCAGTGACATCAATGATTTGCACGAGGTTTACAAACATCTTAGGTACCTAAAGGAAAGAATGAAGTTTTAAATTGTAAAACAAATGAAGGCAATGTGTTGATTTCTAAATGCTAAAAGAATACGTTGAAAGGTGTAGTCCTGCTGCTCTTTGATGGGCAAGAACAAATCAAAAATTCCACTTTGCGAAGAAAATTAATCTATTAAGGACTCTTTCCTGTCTTCTATAATACTGCAAATTGTCAGTTGCTGTAAACAGTTTTCAAGATTTAAGATTTTCACTTAATGAAATACATTTTCGATGGTTCTGAATGCTTTTTAATCACTACCCTTCAAGAGCTAGACATACAAAGGCATTTCTTTCAGACAGAATTAAAAGACTACAGGAAAATTTTAGAGACGAAGAAATCCTATTCAATTAACGAAGAGTTTTTCTATCAAAGAGACTCTAAGCGTTTTATATCACCTTCAAACAATTAATTATTCATGATCATCAGCTTTTATCCTCAACCCAGCAAGTAAGGAATTATAAGGTTTCGTTGTCAATGATTTAATTGAAAATTGGCTGAAGAAATACAAGTGTAAAGGAAAACATAGTAAAGACAGGTATGTTTATCTTCTGCATTCCCTGGTCAAATTTGGCTATACTTCATTCAATGTTACATTCACATCATATAGCGGTGATTTGCGGCGATTTACCACTCTGATTTATAACACTATCAGGCAAAGATGATCGTATTAAATCAGAAATAAATGCATCGTAATATATTCGCTAACCGCTGAGCGATCAAATAGATCCTTATGTAGCAATATATACAATAGAAGTGCAAGACAACATTTTCCAAGGAAGTGAAGGTGTTAGAATAACCTATATAATCAAAATATTGAAATAATAATTATCATTATTTATTTCACTTCGAAGTTTATAGCTCAAGTTCAGGCTCTGACACGTTGGCACGCGATCTTTTCGATCATTTCACAGACGTTTCAGAAGATAAAGATAATTGCTTAAAATTGCTTTCAATATTTGGCGTAAAATCCACGATTTTTGCCTACTTGTCTAAACAAAGTATTGAAATCGTCAAAACTGCCTCTTTTTGTCTGCCAGGATGAGTTGGGATTCTTACATAGACAGTCTGATTGCATTTTCACGTGACCTGAATGGAAATTCACACATCGACAAGGCCTGCATAATAGGAATGGATGGAGGTAATTTTCCGGCTCTGACGGCCAGTTTTAAACAAAGCTTTAGAGATAACAACAACGTGTCCCTAATGTAACAGTTAGGTCACATGACATAATCTCGATAGCATATCTCCTTTAACAGCACGGTAAGTGAATAAAACAGGTTTTTTGGACAAATAACAAATTTTCCAATGTTCTGCATAACAGTTGAACTAGGCGATATAAATTATGCCTGCGGAGGGGGACTACAAGGAAGTTTTCAAAAGTGAGTCAGACATATCATATCGTTAATAAACTTAGTGAGCACAGGTTTGACAAATCAGTAATGGCGACCGCGTTTTCAACAACAAAGGGATCGACATTCAAACCACTTTTGTGAAGCCATTAAGCGTCTTGTTATGGGTAAAGTCTAATCAAACCAAACTTCAAACCATTGCCAAAACTTTTAATTTAAAAATTGAAAAAAATTACTTTTAAAAAATAAGAAATTTCAACTTTTTATTGGACAGTCTCCCTAACCCTTGCGAGACTTGCTAAAACTTTATCAAAAGTTTAGTAACAGGTTCTGTTAATCGCGACATGATAAGTTCAGAAGAACATTTGTAAGATCACATTTAGATGTTGAAGTACCAAGTTGAGCATAAATGGCCTTGTATTTGGTGGAAAGTGGCATATACTAAGCCATTTCATTATGCCTACTTATTTACGGCTATTAAGGCAATCGAGTGAACCTGTTTATCGCGGGAATTTTGGTATTTTCATTAAATAAGAGGACGAAATGTTGTTTTACGCAATTTGCAGCATTATTTGTTCCCATTACAAAATGGAAATCGGTTGGAAAAGATGGACTTCACGATTTGTGACACATTTTATCGATTGATTTTTGCTGCAATATATCACGACGCGGAAGCTGCGATTAGGCCCATTGCAGCTCCAAAACTTTCTGGCCAAAACATTTAGCATATTCTCCAACAAAAGTGAAGAAAATGAGTAGTTCTAGACACGGAGACATAAAGTAAGTATCCATGAGTTCAGATAAACTTGTTTACTGCAAATCTTTCACAGGTACTTCAATCATTATGGTTCAATTTTTGTGTGTTTGCAAATGTCGAAATTGTTTAGAAATAGGCAAAAATCAAGAATATTCTTGCATTTACTATTTTCACAAACGAACCGTGAAAAATTTTCCAACATATTCCAGTTAAAAAGTCACCTTACAAATTTTATGAAACTTGCTATGGCCACTTGAATTTTAGTTCGCTAAATTTGTTCGCTGCGGTGGGGCCCATTTCTGTTTCAGCCTGTTCAATATTTTTGCTCACTAAGTGTAGAAGTAAGAAATATATAAAGAAACCAACAATAAAGAAAGAAGTAGGTTGTAGAAAAATGGATGAAGCATCAATAAATAAGAGAAAGTGTCCTTGGCTCTCCCTTAATATTTTCTTATCAGTTTTGATAATACTTGGAACAATCGTTTTCGTAGGTATGTGGACGACTAAATCCCATCAGGCCAACCTTAATCTCTCACAAGCAGAATGTTCTACGATCGCCAGAAACATGAATGCCGGAGAGAAGGGACATAACTTTTATAGTGGCATACGGCTGGAGGGCCTAAAGTATCAGTATTTAAAGTTTGATGGGGATGCTAAACTGGTAATTGGAAGAAGAATAGGCAGTGGTGCCATTACAATACAGTGCTCACGATCAGCTATAGTGGTAGCTCACTGCCCAGAAGGTGCTCAGCACGGACAGTGTAACAATGGAGTGGCAAAAATTGTGGATTATCTCGAACGATCTAACTGCTGATTGATTATGTATTGGCATCATCAGAAACAGTGTCAATTATTTTGCCATGCCTGTGATAGAATCTTTGCAAGATGTGATAGTCTATATCTGCTAAAAATGCAATTATCCTTGAAGATTTATAAAGAAATATTATCGTATTTGCTATCATACTTTCCATCCTAGCAAAATTTAACTTAGGCCACATTCACAATGTAATTTCTAAGCTGCTCTCTAGCTTTCTGAATTGTCACTAGTAATGATTTTTATTCTAGGATTGCTTCTAGCTTAAAAAAATGACAGGAAATCATATTCACAAAGAAAGGTGGTCTAATGTGGGTGTTTATGCGACAAAAAAAACCTAAAAGTTTCGGACGTTAATATCTTTGGATTTTTATTACCGTCTAAATTCTTTGCACTACAGAATAGTCACAGGATAGATTTTTGCTATTTGAAAATCTAAGCTCACAAACATTTAGCATATAAAGGAAACTTGTTGTACGAGCAAGTTGCAAAGAGAAACAGAATCATATATTGTCAACTAAACTCATTTAGCAATCAAGGAACATCCTAATCATCCTCAACAGTTATTCTATCATCATTTGTCGTACTTTTATCGTAGTTAACATCGATATATTCATTCACATTTTAGTTTCCTTTAACAAATGAAGTAAGAAGGGCAAAATAGCTTCGTTTTTCAACTGCCATGATGAACTTTGCAGCTAGAATTATTTCCAGTCTACCTAATGGTGTCAAGGCGGACGGTCCAACGATATTCTGAATGCGCCTTAGCAGTAGCTGTACCTCTATAACTGATGATATACCAAACAAAGTGCGAAATTTCCGGTGGAAGGTGGTCAGCCACCATTGGCTGATTAGGTTTAACGATCACAAGCAAAACAATGGTGGAATGATTGTGACAGCTTTTGAAATGGAGTGCATAACCCTTCGAATATTTATGAATTTGTATATTGAAGTGCAATAATACCCTTATGGTTTTTAGTAACATTTATAAGGTGCAATATGCCTTTTGAAATGTCCTAAGAGTGCTTTCGCTTTTGTCACCTTTTGTCTAAAATCGTTCGAAAATTCGTGAAAGAAAATCGAACAAATTTTTTCAGAAATTTTATCGTCCAAAATTTTGGCTTTTAATATAGTTGCTCTCCAGGTCTTTGAATCAAATTAACGGAAAGCATGAAAGTAGTGAAGTTATATTGTCAGAATTATATGTTTCTAAGAATTAACTGATTCTAACTTTGAAATAAGTTAAATCCTTTAAAAATTGGCTGAAACATAATGATATTTACACAATAATTTCTGTTGTTTAAGTTTTTTACGGGTAAATTTTTCACATAAGATCAATTACGGTATGTTGATAGGAAGTGCGAATGCCACATTGCCTATCCACTTTGCTTGCTTCACTAATTTAAGACGCTATCAGGAATTAAGGTGGGAATTGACCACAACCTTTCGAAGGGGGGCTTTTTTCTGGGTAATTCTAAAATATCATATCTAATTTTTGCCAGGATCAAATCTTTGATTGAACCGATATTAAATGTTGACATTTGAATTCATGTTTGACGTCAATAGCCTGCTTTACAACTGAAAACTCAACAAATGCTGGCAAAATTTTCTACTTTTAATTCTTTACTTTGAAGAATTTTTACTCAGGTAACAGGTAGACGTTGGAAGATGATTTAGGAAAAAACGGAAAGGTAAAGAAATTGAGATTGAGAAGCCAAGCAAACGAAAAAAACTGAAACGTTCATTTTGTATGAAATAAGAAAAAATGTAGCGATTAAGTATTTACTCATTTTATAGTGCTGTTAATTTAAACTGTTTCTCTCAGCTTTACATTGCTACATTGCGTCATGCTCACTCAGCCTCTCTCGTTTCTCAATCTAGAACTTTCCATCTCCATGACATCATTATTACATCATACTCACACATCCTTCGTCAGCAGATTTATTTTTAGAGTTAAGGTATAAATAATCATAGAGTAAGTTAGTAAGGGAATCTTGAATTGAAGCAAACAGAACTCGATAAAAATCAAAACATTGTTACTACAAAAGCTCGATGTCCTACCCCCTCTCTACATTTTTTGCACTACACTACTGCTCTGAAATCTCCTCAACATCACCGGATAAAATTTTGCCCTATTTGGCTTCCTCAAAACTTTCCTTGTATCTTTTGAAAAGAAGTCTCTTAGAAATGAAATTGAAACAAAATCATCTATGGCTTTGTCTTGGCGCCTTGTCAGAAGTTCTAGCACAACGTTAAATTTCTCTCACTTTTTATACTCTTGCAAAGCTATGCATTGACCTTTCTCAAACAACTGCATTGTTGGATAACCTTCCTCCGGCTCACAGCCGTAGAACTGCAATATTATCTGGACTCTGGACCACACTCTATACAGAAATGCGAAATTCTAATATCAGGAAAATAAAACAAAAACTTTGGACTATCAATAATAAAAAAGTGTCAAAGGTTTTACATTCAGTTTTTTTGAATCGTTAATGGCGATGTGAATGCTGCCGTCGAGTCTGGCTATTTGTTGCTTACAAACAAAATCTAAGTATCATTAAAAAAATCAAGTGCAAGCAAAGAAACAATCGCTTGACACTAACCTCTGCGTGGAACATGTCCAAAGCGTCCCTGATCCCTCCAACGTATTTTTCAAGTGTATGCTTGTCATTCTTGCAGATTGCGCACAGATCATTGCCTCCTATCCATATGGTCAGTAACTTCCAGCTGTCTTCAAAGTCTTTCTTTGATTTCAAGTCTGCTATAAGCTTCTCGGCCTGACCAGGTAGATCTATAGATATGGCACCTAAAAAGTATGCAGAAAGATCTATTGGTATTGGTCAGCTGGGTAGTGAAATGAGATGAGACTCAATATGAAAAAGGTGGATAATGCCCGTTAATAGCCACTACCCAATTACGTCATACTAGGACACGATTAACACACGGCATTTGGTCTTAAAGTCAAATTGTTTCGAATATTATTCCTTCTTTGTTGTTATAGATGATTAGTTTTACTCCAATTCCTTTCAGAGCTTCAATGTTGCGGTACGCCACTGTTCAACTACTTTCAGTATACGATTTAGCGCCCCGGGCGTTTATTTAATTTTAAAACTATTGGTGGGCGCTTATTCGAATTGGGGGCTTATTCGAGTTCTAGACGCTTTATCGGTCATTTACAGAAATTGTGATCTAGGCTTTTCAAACACCAGTATTTGTGGGAGAGGGGAAGCTGTTTTCTACACTAAAAAACCCTGATAATTCTTCTTAGTATCGCCCAAAGCTTCAAAGCGTCCAAAGACCTCAAAATAAAGATATTGCAAGAAATTTCATATAATTTTGTCTTTGGATGATGGCACAATTCGGATGCAAATTAAATGGAACTTGAGTGGAAATTATTATCGGTATGCTAGAATTATAACCCTTGCTTCCTTTCTCTCTGAGTCAGTCCGTGAATGTGCTCAAGCATGGGAAAGTTTAGGGCAAAATGGCAAATGAGTTGAGCGAGGTAACAGTTATCTCGATGTCCTGGTTCAACGAGCGAATGGCATGCTCGGACAAGTGATCATGACGTAGAATTTATTAAATCTTGTGATTCTCCTGCGAAAAGTACAGAACAAACAAAAGTAAAATGCAGAGCATTGTAAGAATCCCTCCAAAATGTGACTTGGATAATGATGGACTGAGCACCATGATCATAATCATAATAATCATAATGATCACGTGATTCATAATGAGCACCATGATCATAATCATAATAATCATAATGATCACGTGATTCATAATGAGCACCATGATCATAATCAAAATAATCATTATGATCACGTGAAGATGGCTATGATTATTACATTATGCTGACAATCATCAACGACCAGTACACTTCTAAGGGGAGAAGAACAATTTTCTGTTTTTAATATTGGGTGGTGCATTTGCCATTTCACTTCAAATCCATTTCACAACAAAATAAACAAAGCGTCATGTACCAGCATGTGACATATTAAACGCACACAATAGAGTACCGAAGTGATGATGTCATACAAATCTATTTTTAGAATTTCTGAATTTTGATCCCGGAACTTAAAAGAGCATCATGAAATACCTCTTAGTATGCAAACTTAGTTGACGGCATCACGAATTGGCTTAGATATTGCCACATAAGGACATGCTCTTGTCTCATCAAACCTTTGTAATTTGGTCTTGGTTCATAACTTTATGAAACAGGCCAGAATAACAGTGATCCGTTAGCAAACTTGAAATCTTTCATTGGCCATATCTCGCCCAGTTTTGAACATATCCAACTAATTTGGCACAATAAGATATATTTTATGCCGTTCTTTCAGATTATGCGGCCAAATTTTAGAAATTATAAAAATAGATTTTTTTTGACGTCACACTTTGGTACTCTATCTTACATCCACACAAGAACAGCCTTTACAAGAACACTTACGCCCGATTTGCCAAAAAATAGGAGCAGGGTAAGATCATGCTCAGCATCAGATGAAAAAGTGGAAGAATCAATATTACATGTGTTCTATAAAAATTTATCCTCATGTTAACATTACAGAGAAGATTTTATCATTGAACCAATTTAGCGTTCTAAGATAAATTCATTGATTGTTGTTGTAGAAAAAGCAGTGTTAAGCTTATAACAACATACAGAACACAGGAACCTCGCATTCCCTCAAACACTCTTCCTCATAAGAAAATTGTTTCTAAGAATATTCAGGCTCAGATTTAGCCAATCTTTAGAATGGTATAAGCATATTGCTTGGAACAATGGAAATCGCAGAACTGACATTTCTAATTTTTAAACAGCGTGTTTATATTGAAGGGCGAGCGATGATTCTCTTGAAAAATAATACTTTAAGAATATATTTAGGCTCAAAAGTTTATAGCATTCGTATAAAATAGAGTTTTTATAAATCTGGTTCTTATAGAAAATAGTGTAATACCGAATCTAATATGCAGTTCAAAGAGTCTTACCGGAAACTGCAAAATTCATGTGCGCTCGCCAAGGTACACGAATTTTTACTGGGGTTGTTTTTACTGAAAATCCGTTCACACCACTGTAATATTCCTTAATTATATTTGGCAGGGTCACAACTTCCTTGAGTGACTTGTCACCTCCTATGCTCCAGGAAATCCCACGATATTCTATAAAAATTTCAAGTAAGTTCTTGGAATCAGCTCCAAAAGCAGCTGTTATCGAGTCGCCCATTGCTGCTACGTAATCAATATCGCTCGGCTTGAGCCGATGCACCGATTTCGGATTGGTATGATTGTGGAAAAGCGGACATTTGAACTCGATTCCGTTGCCACTTGAACTGATAAATTCAGCAGGAATTGCAGTATCTACATCTTGGAATAGCGTCTTCTTGGCAGGAAACACTTCCCTCGCAATGAAGTCATAAAAGTTCAAATTCTTGTCCTGTCGATTTTCCCATAACTCTTCAAGTTTTTCATGGAATGAAATTTTTGTTTCAACTTTTCCATTTGTAGCAATAATATAGGCCAGTGTGGCGAACAGGCAAGCAACTGTTTTCCAACGACTGGCTTTTGTAAGGTGCATCATGATAAATACTTGCACACAGTAAGGATAATCTGTTATGAGAACTTCCTGGTACGTCTGCACCAAAGAAGTTGTCAAGTCTGTCTGCAATAATCTAACTTCTCACAAGACCGAAGTGAGTTTCCAGAGGGTCACATGTTTTACAGGATTCAGTTCAATGAACGTTTATACAGTTGAGTATCGTGTTGCGGATCAACGTGTTCTTTGTTAGTCGTGAAAAGGGGATAACCTAAGGGACAAGCAATGTTGTTATCTAAAGGCCCTTCTAGGGCTTTGGGAAGGGGGTTCAGGGAAATCTGCACTCAAAGAGGGCAAATGGGGGCAAAGCGCCAAGAAAAATTGCAAAACAATAGTAAAATGATAAACAATCCCCAATTTCGCAAGGGCAAGGGTGGCCACTGCCCCCGCTGCCCTCTGGCGTATGCGTTATTAAGAGAGTTATACAGTAACCATTTGCACAGATGCGGAAATTCACTTGGTAGGAGGGGATAGAACCTCCAAAAACAACACAATTTGTCGGCAATTGAGAAAAAATTACCACCAAAGCGCTAAAACTGTGTTTTAACTGACACTTCAGCAAAAACTAGGGGGCTGGCCAAACCCCCCTTAATTTTCACGTCTGCATTAGCACAGAGAGGTCCATCCGATAGTTTAAAGGGGTGGGGGATAGTATTGACAATTTGCATTATTCTGTAATTGATGTATTTGCAATATGCAATGCGTTGGTCGGGGTAACACTATAATGCTTTGGTGTTAAAATTTTTATTGATCTTACAGAAGTTAGTCTGCTTGTTGATACATGCAATATAAAATTCCCAATGTATCAAAACTACTTCCGAATTTAAAATCCTTGAATACCCCCTCGATGGTAGATTTGTCAACGAGAAATTCTGACTTATTCAACCTTTAACTCAAACTTTTACTGAAATCAAATTATGCTCCACGAAATTATTCCTTATATTATCTTTGAACTCTAGTTCACGAAAAAGAATGCTCAAAAGGCGTTGTCCGTCACTCGATCTGCTGCGTGAATACCCTTACAATCCTTCACGCGACCTGCTGCGGGAATACCCTTTCTTGTACCGCATAGATGGAATGTACTTTGTACATATCTTTTAACACAATGCAGTAGTTTTACAAGCCTGTCTGTCATACCAACATTCAGTTGATTATTGATTTAACAAAATTTGCTAACATATCACGAGATTACACCTACAATAAACAATTTCGGGATTATGCCAAAATTGTCATAAAATTACGCAAGATTTACAAAAATTATGCTAAATGATTTTGTAATTTTGTATATTGGAAGAAGAATTTTCATTCCCAAATTTGATGTGCAGTAGTGTTCTACTGACTTGGAAGAACTTGGAAGTTTCTGGTACAAAAGTTCTAATTCATTTTATTTGTGACGTCATGATCCGGCTGGTTGCGTGAGAATCTGTTGTTGCTGCTGTGCTTGTTGTTGTGGCTTTCTTAAAATTTTCGTGATTATTTCGATAGTAATGTTTTTAAAATGTTATGCTCACATTCGCTGAAAATAGATATATGCTAGCTTGATTTCAAATAATTCAAGACCTGTTTGCTTTTAAACTGCTAGAAGACGATGTTTAATTTGCTGAGAAAGGCTGTCGTTGGGAGAACTCCATCTCCTGATTGTAAGTTGAGTTTTACCCTTCTGGGGCGTAAAACGCATATTCAATTTATTGATCAGCCATCTCGCCACATTTGGCTTTGATTTGCACGAGCATTTACTTAACCCCGAAACTTTTGCTTTTATTAACTTTTTGTAAATCCTGTTGACATCTTCAATATGATAAGTTTTAGACAAAATTGTATGGTAGCTGAGACAAGTCAGGTATCAAA
Organism: Rhopilema esculentum; assembly: GCF_013076305.1. Next base: position 1,331,192 of record NW_027019541.1, on the reverse strand, counting down.
CCTTCCCATATTTAATTGAAATTTCTTCTGAAAGCAAAACAGGTGCGACATTCACGCTATATGTTTGAAATGCACTTATCTGGTCCTGGTGTCAGTATCATGAAAAAACACATCAACAAACATTTGAATTTTTTTCTTTGATCTTCAGAAAAATGGACACCTTGTTTCACTCAATAGTAGTTTAAGAAATATCTTGGGCTCAAAAAAACAAAATCTTGGAATACTGAGGCTCAGCAAAAATTAAAATAAAAAAAATATTTAACATAAGGCAGATGACTTTAGTCAAAGTAAACTTAAAGCACTTTTCATCAAATGCTTATATTTAGTTGATTCTTATCTATGTAAACCGTGAATCCTCAAATAAGTCCCCACGCTCGAATAAGCCTCCCCCTCGAATAAGCCCTCACCTAAAAAAATAATTTTTGCAAATAAGCCCCCCCCTCAAATAAGCCCCCACCTAAAAATTCCATTGGGGCTTATTCGAGGGAAATATAATTGCAGAAAAATATCTTATTTCAAGAAAGCCTCCACAGGACAATAGCTATACAATATTTTTGATAATTATAATGATGAGGATGAGGAAATCATTATTGACTGTTAAGCTTCCTTTGCAAAAAAGCCTTTTTGTAATTTTTCAATTTATTTCATTGAGAAAATTATGTCATGTTTATGTTGACCTTTGAGGAAAATACTAAACTTGGGAATAAGCCTCCCATTGAATAAGCCCACCTCGAATAAGCCCCCCCCCCTCGAATAAACCCCACCCAAAAATTCATTTTTGCAAATAAGCCCCTGTGGGTTTATTCGAGTATTTAGGGTATTCTATGTATAAAAATGGTCCAGGTAAAAGATAGAAGTTATGGGGTCTTGGCAGGGGTTATCCTAACATGATTTTGTAGCAGTTTTGTGGTATTGTAAATCTAATTTGTGATGTTATGATTTCAATTTTGTGGTGTTGTAAAATGTCAACCATAATCAACCATAATAATAATTTTTCGGAGCATGTAAAAAATTGCTGGAAATAACAAAAAAAGGAAGTCAAATTCAAACAGAAGATCTACTTAAAACAAAAGCTTGAAATGAAAAAAGAACTATAGTAAATAGTCAGTCAGTCCTACTAAACATTTTAGCTTTTGATTGTGTAAGGTAACAATTTATGCATCTATGTTCACCCCGTTTAAATCAACACTGAATTTTTCCTCCCAACTTTCTTAAAGAACAGATTTTGTATGACTAAAAAGCAGTACCACTTTGTGTGGAAGTTTTCAAAAGACTGCATGGACTGAAAATGGAAATGTCAAAAAGTATTTTTGATAAAGATACCATTATTATTACACTCTTCTAGGGGTAACAATACAGAGGTTTGAAAGGAAGCCCATGTTAGCATAAAACTTAGCACCATGCTTTATCTTAATGATACCTATAATTTAGCTAAATAACAAGAAAACCTAAAAGGTTGAGGTTCTTTGCATGTGTCAATTTTTCTATGGAACGACTCAGAAGGACAAATTAATTTTCATACATGGTTTGTTTATTTCTAACAAAACATAAATTATTTTTCAGTGTTTTTGCAACTTCAATTCTTTCAATTTTTTTCAGTTGATAGAGATAATCTTGTTAGAGATGAGCACACGAAGAAATTATTGAAAGAAGAACTGGCTGCTACAATAAAACGAGTCAGTATAAAATTTATATGTTTCTAAAATATTCAAGCACAGTAGGTAACAGTTTGATTGCATAAACTTTAGAGGACCTTTTTAAAGAAATGATCATTGACTTGTTAAGGAAAGAGATGGTTTAATTGTCTTTTTATTAATTTCCTAATTTAAACAATTTTCAGGACAAGCAGGCCAGAAAGCAAAATTGCCTGGAGCTATGTACTAAACATTTATATGATTCTAACCTGGAGTATGACTTTGATTTTTAACTAACCTTTCTAGAGCTTTATTCAGCAAATTAAGTTTTCATTTATACATTCATGTTTTAGTGTTGTAACAGAATTAGGGAAATTGTAAAGAAGATTTAGCTAAACCTGGTTTGATGTATGCAAATTTGCATATTGTGTTTTCTTTGCTATTTTTCTTCAAAACATTTAACCATTCTTGATTTAATTCTGGCACTTTAAGCCTTAAAAGTGACAAGTCAGATCAATTATCTGTCTGCAAATATATTGTACTTTGTCAATTTGTAGTCATATTTGCAAAAGATAAATTTCAAATCAAAATTTTATTCTCAGATTGTTCTATTCTAGCTACAAAGAACTCATATAAACAAAGATCATGTAATTGACAGGTCAGTTACAATTGTTTTTCAAATTGCTATCTATATATGTCAGACTTTTTTTATTTAATATTATTTCTCTGTCTGCCTTTTGTTATGAAGGAGTAAATAGTATATCAAATTCATTTTAAAATTCTATTTATATAAAAAAGGATTATTTTCATTGTTTTGCATAGTTCCTGACTATTACCTTGTACCATATAATTATTCTTTTCAAGATTCCCAGAATCCAGTAGACAGCCTATCCTGCATTTCTTCCTTCTTACCTAAATAGGGGAATCATATCTTAAATTTACAGGAATGAAGAAGATGCAGTCTTTGTTTGCTCCATTCTTGAAGGAATGTTTTTGCATGGATACAAAGATAAAACTACTGTAAGAGTTAAATATATGCTGTTTTGTTATTAGGATAAAACTTTTATTGTTATTGTGTTATCAAAGAGAGTTTCAGAACTGTAAAACAGCATTTCATTCTTATTATGTATTTTGGTATCCCTTTCTTAACATTCCAAAAGTTTGCTTTAAATATTCTGATAATGGGTCTACCAGCTATAGAATACTTTAGAGTTCAACTGACTGCAGTTTTGGATGGCTTGGTTCTACAATAGACAATGTTAGGTAACACAAGCATATTGTAAAGAAACAATGAGATATGTCGTTAACACATTTTAAAATTCCTGGCTAGCATAATCTGTTTTAGGCATCTCTTGTGCTATTAATTGGTTTTGTATTATGTGATTTGCTTTCTGCATAGGATAGGCCATGCAACTTTAAATAACATTTCATAATCTATTGTAAGCTACCTGGTAAAAATCCTTATGATTCAATTTTGTTGTGCTTGATCTTTTTGCCACTTGTTTTTAATGTTGCTGTCAATTCAAGTCTTGTTGCTGTCAATTGACTACATCTGTACTTTTGACCATTTTCCAATTAGAATTTTTCTATGTATTTGATAAAATTCCTCTTTTTTGTTATGGTTAAAAATTTTCATTTCAGGGGTTAAGAGGCGTTTTACACACCGCATCTGGAGTGGAGGACATTAAAACAATTGTACGTATTATAAATTAAAAAAAGGCCAAAGTTTTTCCCATCCCAGAATAGTTTGAATAATTGTGGATGTCTACATTTCCTAATAAGGAAAACTCTAAAGTCAGAAAAAAATTCATCTTCTGAACTTGTTTTCAGGAGCTTTTTTAATTTCATAACATTTTGTATTTGTGCTTATACAGTAGTAATAAAGATTAATGGAGGCTGCTGCCTAAAAATATCGTTTTAGAGTTGCTTAATATATAACGGTAGCAAAATACCAAGCATCTAATATCAAAACTGAAACCTCATATTGTAACTTTGAACTTTATATTGAACGCAGACTTTGATCTTCTTAATGTGGTGTTTGAATAGTCCGCATTTCTCAATGTTTTCAGATTCTGAAATTCATGCTCATTCTAGGGTTGAACTGGTTAAGAATTTTCCCTTTAGGGTGAAGCTTTTTGTAGGGGTGGCTCAAACTGAGGGGAAGAAGTGTTTTCTAAGGCTATTAGTATCGATAATATATGCCTACTTTACAGGAAAATAGCAATACTGAGCCTTATAACCATTTTTATTTTACGAAATATAACCGATAAAGAAGGTGTTATTCATTTCCAAGGGAAGCTTCAGAATTTTATGGTCAAAATTTGCTTCTTTGAGTTTATTTCTAGACACTTTACAAGAAGATGTTTATCTTGTTCATTGTCTAATTGACTTTCCATCACATATCCGTATCTGTTCCATCGATACGTTTTGAAAGTACAAAGGTCACGATAAAAACCATTTAATTGACGGCTTCAGTTTTAAAATATGTCATACCTTCTTGATAAAAACTTTGACTTCTTGATAAAAACCTTCTTGTTTTTACTCAACGTTCAGACTAAAAGTACTATATAATAAAATCGTCAAACCTATATGTGCATTCAAAGAATTGGTCTGCATGCAGGATCCTATCCCTTCCTCTCTACTATCTAAAGACTGCAAGCAGTAACTTTGTCTAAGTGCAAAATGCCTAGTGCGAAATTTTATTATGGCTTCAAAATTTTGCAATGGAAACATCGATAATCTCCAGTCCTTGCCGTTTTAATTTGCTTATTATATATCCTTGAAGTTAAAAATGTAGATCGTTTTTTATTGTTAAATACTTTATTTGTTTTTAAAACATTGATAAACCTATTTTTCTGTCTATTCCAGTCTTTTTGGGATATCATAAATGAAATAACGCATAATGACGTCATATCAGAAATCAACAATTTAGTGGTGAGCTCAAGGGTCGGAATGTGCAGGGTATGGATTTTTTCATCACTTTTTAGGCTTTTGATGAAGAATTGACCTTTTTTATCTAGGATCGTGCCATTATTCTTGCTATTAGCTGGCTCTGATCATTTCAATATTGATGAAGTATTGACCTTTTGCATCTAGGAAAATGCCATTATTTGTGTTATTATTTGGCTCTGATAATTCCAATATTGATCCACATTTTACATATGGATCGGAAGGAATTACAGTATAAATTAATGGTACAAATCGTATACTATATGCTCGTTTATAAATGCGTATTATTTTGACATTGCTAGCACCTTCATCAGTAATGAGAAGCCCCCGTCATGACTTAAAGGACCCAAAATTTCTGATGTTGTGTGATGTTTGATCTAGATTAAAAATGTTGGGTTTTAAATGAAATGTTGGGTTGTTTAAAACATCAACCAACATGCTGGGGGGTGTGCGTGCGTATCTCGTATAAAGCACTGTTTCAGCGCCTTCTTTTCATTTTTCGCTGTTTGTTGTTTGTCCAGAACAAAATTGAAATTTAATCTGTACTTCTCCATATTAGTTTAAGTAGCAAAAGGGATTGAACAGAGTAAGAATATGGATTTATTTCGATAACTAAATTGTCGTTTTATCTTGCTGGAATAGAAGTTAGTTAAAAATTATGTTGAAGAAAGGAACTAAACTAATAAATCCACGTTGACGGCAGAATGCGCTAGGCCATCTTGTCATCTTGATTCTGATAGAAGTGAGAGAAGAAAGTAGCGATGAAGCACAGTCAAGAGATAGACATTATGGGGATGAGCATAATGCTGCGTCGTTTGAATACCTCCCTATTTGTGCACTTAATGGTTGAAAAAATTGATGTGTAAGTGTTTGGTGCAATGTCGGACAAAAGCATTGAATCTTGGCTGACATATGATCGGTCACTGAATTTCCTATAGTACCTCAAAGATCGAAATACAACATTCTTGATTCTAGAATAGTCAGTTTTCAAATTGTAAACTTCCAATATTCAATTCCAAAGGCTTGGATTCGACTTGCTTTAAACGATGGTCTAATTGAAAGCTATCTAGATGCTGTGAATAGAAACAGAGAAAACATGAGGTGAGGATGGGGTTGCCTTGCAAATATATGTTCCCTTATAACTGTCAATTGTCTGGGCTATTCTCAGTGGTGCCTAATGAGGTTCATGACATAATACCATAGCAATATTCATGTTTTTTATTAAGTAAGAAAAAACTATATGAAGTTTGATTCCGTATGTAAAACAAGAATAGGACTGTCGTAATGTCAATTTCCAATCTCACAATTCCATAAATGATGTTGTGGATGAATTTAAACATAATTTTTAGAAATGTGTCTTTGGATAAATAAACTGTGATAAACTTCCTCAATCATAGAAAGCTACGAGGCTTAGTTGGCTTTAATGAAAGACCGGAAATTTTGTAAGCAAATTAAAAGTGATCATCTTTGAAGCTTGGGGAATTTGTCCTAAATTATTGTCTGCATGTGGATTATTCAGGGACTGTTTTTGTTCATTCTATGAATTTCTCATCGCAAGAGTTTTTTAGAGAAATTGCCACTTGCCAGTTTTAAATATATGAAGCCTTTACGTGTTTTTTTCAATTTTCCTTGTTGCTCCATACCTTGTCGCTTATGCTAGTTATGCAGTCTGTAATTTGTGATCTTTGTTATTCTATTGACTTACAGACTATACTACAGTTCAAACGCATTTCTTATGGACACTGAAGCTCTGCCAATAGCAATCGAACTTTTGCAAGGTGCAAATTTCTAATTCTTCAATTTGATTCTTTGTTTAGCTCTGTTGGCCCAAACAGGCTAATTCGACAGAGATTTAAAGTAGAACGCTAGTTTTCACATATTAAATATGATGTAGAACATTTGATGCCATTAAAAGATTAGGAATCTCCTTGAGAGCTTAAAATTGTTGAAATGTTTCTTAAGTCCTAGCGTTGCAAGAGATCGTTATTATAATGAAATTATTTGAATCCAATGTGATTTCGCTATTATTCGCCCAATTTCATCATGACATTGTTTTATCTCATTGGAAAACTGCTGTTTAGTTTCCATGACGCAGGTATTTTTGTTGTGAATGGAGAAAACAGCATTATTTTCTTCTCTGGTACCCCGGCTAATGTTTTTGAGGCAGTATTAAGAAGCTTGTGTAGCTCAGGCCGAACTGTCAACATCATCATATCCCATACTGCAATTTCCTTTAACCCAATATATCTCTCCGACCCCTATATAACACGTCATGAAAAAAGGAGAATCACATGCCGTGAATAAAAAAACATGGACATTCTGCAGGGCATTTGTCGTCCAAGAGCACTTGAATCAAAAAGCTATTCAAGCCAACGAATCTCTGTTGCATCGTTGGAATAAACTGAAGTTGAGTTGTTCTTTCGGCATGTTTGAGTAAAGTTGTTCATCGCGATGAATTTAAACAAGGTCAAAGCCACTAAAGAAACACATTTACAACATCAGCTCGCAGCTCGGCGTGTTCTCAAATATTTAATTTTAGGTAATGATCAAGGAATAAAGAAATTTTTCTTTGTTTCTGTCCAAAGATTACATTCAAACTAAACCCTGGAAACAATGATCCAAAAAGGGAGCAAGTTGTATTTTTTATATAGAAGGTATATACAAATGCATGTTTTTACAGATCTGTATTTAGAAAAGTGCAAAGTTGAATTTTCAACACTTTAAGTATTGGCTCATCTCATTGGATAAAAAAAAATGAAAGGTTTCCTTTCATTTTTATTCATTTTTGCTTTTACTTGCAGGGCTGATGGAATTCCAGTTTCAGCTTAATTACAACTCCTCAAAGCTAGATGAGTGGTCTGAGGACTCTCTAAGACTCGCGGGTATTATCGTGGGAAAACGCAGAGATACTGTGGAAAGTAACTCAAGTGGCTCCATGGATAGGCCGTTCCAAGGTAAGAGCAGTGGAGATTTCTAAAGTCTAGTTCACGCCATGTGAATTTTGAATTTTATTAGGTAAACCTGTGGTTCAGCTGCATGGAAGCGTCTGGTAGGGTCCAGTATAGTCTCCCTTTTTTCTCCGGATAGAACCCTTAAGCTCTAAAAACCTTTTAGTAAAACAATGAATTCAAGACGAGGTTGTGGCGTGGTATTTTAGGCCTAGTCGCTGTTTTTTCCCACTAGAATTCTATATAACAAGTCAGTTAATAAAGAGGTTATAACTAGTAAGAAATTGTAGAGCTTTATAATATTCAGGCTCGTCGAAAAAAGTAACTTCGGTAATATCAATCTCAAGGCAAGAGAGTTTGTCGGTAGTGCCGTTACCCTTTGGCGTTTGTGTCCTAGACACGTTCTATCCATGCAACACCATTCCATTTTTCTATATTTTTTTGGTTTTTATATAACATAAGAAAAGACGACATTGCAATGCATCAGCCATTGGACATACCAAAAAATTTGAGAGCTATCAGCAACAACGTGTTTTCATCAAAATTTACTCAATGGCGATCTTTCGCCGATCCAACGCTGAATAGATTACGCTACATCCTCCTTGCATGGATACAAGGTTTTAAGAGAAATAGCGACTATATAACCGATAATGTATGTGTTTTAAGGTCTGCTGGAGAGTCGTTTGCAGTCAGGCTCATTTACATATTCGGAGCAATCCCCAAATCGGAGCAGGTCCTCTTCAGATGTAGACACCAAAAGCGAACCTGGCAGAGTGAGTTTTTGTTAAAACTTTTTTAAACACCATTCACAGCGCATTATGTTTCCAGGCGATGTATAGAAATTCATCAATATTTATACACCGTACTGGCGTTGTAGGTATCAACGCCGTAGGTAGTGAATTTGAAATTCTATTTCGATAACCCTTCACTATCCTTTTATTGGAGATCATTATCATTATTATTTCGAAAAAGTTTACTATTAGCAAGTATAGGAAAGCCTTGAGTTAGGCATACTCTGTTTACTTTTTATATTCCGTTTAAACTTGCTGTGCCTGAAATTTCTATCAAGAGGTCCCATTTTAGGATCTTAAGATGTTTTATCTTTCATCTGATTGCTATACAGCCACCCTCAAACTCGATTACCACTACGGAATCACTAGAATCTGCCACCTCCGGGGATACAAACACTGGTATAAGCACACTTTCCTCGTCCTCTTATGAGCAATCAAGTAGTATTGTGCAGACCGTGGGTAACAGGCTGTCACTTGGTGAAGACACGTGGAGCGGTTGGTCATCAACTTTTGAGTCAGATCCAGGCGAAGCACCGGAGACGCCAAAGAATGACAATACCGACACTTTTAACTCACTGACTGATGGCTTGTCCTCAACTGATGCCATGCCAGACCAGCCCAGTTTCAATTCATTGCTGCAGACATATGGTGCTCCAACACCGTTAATGGCCCAGACCCCGTTGCTGTACGAGAAAAAGATGGATTTCTCGATTTCTTCCCCTATAGATGTGAAGGTAACACAATTGTCAATTGTAGATGCTTGCACTGTCGTGTTTTTAAAGCAACCATTGCAAAGAGTCAGAGAGTAATATTTTACATGCCATATCGGAAACAGAGAGGGGGTATTTTATATCTTTTTGTCTGAATTCACATTGCTTTTTGCTATAATATTCACAAAAAGCTAGCAAATGGTATCTACGGAGTATCTTATCACCCTTCCATCGCCCACCGATAAAATTTTGTGGCAGGGATGGGGTTGTGCCTATCAAGCCTAAAGTCAGACCAACTCTTGACGAAAAGGAACAGATGTTTGAAGGTCAGTTTTTCGTCGTGCTCTTGGCCTTTTGGGTAGTCATGTCAAGTCACACTCTTAGTCTTACTTGGTAAATATAAATAAAGTATACTACAATTGAGACTGCCTTATTGAGAATTTCTATACTTGTGTGCATCCTCGTCTTGGCTAGGCCCATCTCAAGGTACACCAGTAACGACTGTAGCAATATTGACTCAAATGAGATATCCCTCAAAGCATTTCACCTTTATCTTCCTGAATTTTTTTCTTTACATTTATTTTTCTTCTTCCAGCAACCATGTCCATTATCTCCTTCAGAAGGTACGTTTTTCACTTTTCATGTGCATCAAATTGTAAAGAATTCTATTAATATCATGCATATGATATCACTAAGTTTTTGTAACGTTATCATTGATATCATTTTTATAATATCATAAACTCGTGTAATAATTTCCTTTATATCGTGAATGTTTGATAATTAAGCTCATTAAACAATATCTTTTAAATAATGTCATTTAGCTCGTGTAATGATATCATTAATATGATGTATGTAATAATGTATAAAGGCTCTAAAATGATACTAACAATATCATTTGATTAATATCACTTAACTCGTGTAATGAACCAAGATAGGAATTCAGAAAAACAATTGTTTATTGAAAAATTATTTCAAGCCAAAAATAAACGATGATTTTAGCCTTGTTACTGATATTTACCAGTCTTACGTTCTTTAATTTATTTTCTTTTTAGATTCTAATATCCATGACATGAATTATGAGGTATGTAATCTTTATCTATTTTTCAAAATCTTTGTAATGAAAAAAGTTAGAAAGAAATTATGCCGTGTGAATTTAAAAATACGACAGGCTGGTGAACGGAAGATTAAACCGAGCATTTGCCGACAGAAAGTTGCGAATAGGCCTTTCGACAAACTATTTTTAATCTAATGTATTTAAAAAGAAGATGGACAAGGGAAACGCAAACGCAACTGAAAATGGCTTTTTGATGATAAATTCATTTACCAGAACCAGCTATTATTTTTCTTTAGCATATTGGTATTAAAGAAAATATTGAATAGGTCATGTGCTCGTGTTTCTGATTGGCCTATTTCGATCCACAAATGTGTATATATATTTCCTAGCGTAGAGTTTTCGATCTATGTTCTGACGTTTTAAACTCTGAAGAGTGTCAGACGAAAAGCTTTAGTTTAATAAATGTTTGCTTTTTTCAAAGCCATTTACAAGTTTTGTACCGCCAAAAGATTGTTTAAAATATGAATAATCTTTGCCCAGCTTTATATCAAAACTGGCTCCGACTTAATCGCAAATATATTCTGGAAATGAAAGCAAGTTCATACTTGACAAACTGAGTTTTTACACCTCACTTGATAACGGGCAATGCTCTATACATCGTTAGTAAAAAGTTGTTTTTTCCTTATATAATTTTACTTAAACTCCTAGTTATTTAAGTTTTTGTAGCGTTTTATAAATACTTTTAACTTCTGCAGTTAGTTTCAAGGTACCATACATTTAGGTGCCTGTTATTTCAATTCCATCTTTTGCTGTTTGTTGGCAAATAATAATCAAATTCCAGTCAAGGTCTTGGTGGCGGTTGTGTCAGCTGCCTTTTGAGTCCATATATCCTGATGATGGAGTTGTCAATATTTCCAGGAACCAGTTTACGTATCACATTCATCAGTACTAAGATAAAAGAATTTGATTGCGAATTGACAAACATTCACATTAAATTGCATTTATGCTTACTTGGCGATTTTGTGACTTATATGTCGATAGTTAATTTTGTGAGTTTTCAAATATGCTTCAAGACGCAAGGCTTTGTTAATTATCATAGATTAATTATCTCAAGTCTTGACTGAGGACTTGATAGATTTGGCAAAGTGTTGAGACTTGATTGAGTTCTTGGCTGACAGACTTGACAAAGTTTTTTATTGATACTAAATTACACCCTGGTGTTATTTCAAGAACATATTTGTCCTTTGAATATTGAGATGTTATCATTTATTAATGTAAAATATCTTGCTGACATGTGTACCAATCATATGAAATGAAAGGCTAAAAGAGCTGGCTGACATGTATAGACAGGTAACCAGATGCATCTTCCCTAAAGCTGGCATCTATTACCTTTCCCAAACACCAGGAATTTGTGGAGAGCACCATCTATGTTGAAGTTTTCTGCCAGTCAGTAAACATATCCCCATTTGGTTTTGGTTCATAAATCAGTTTTATTTTTTCTCATGGTCAATATTCGATAAAAACAAAATAATATGCAAACAACTGAATTAGATATTTTATTGGAAATTTTCTCTAGAACCAATGAATTAGAAGCCCTTGCGTAAAAATGTGTGCATACTATTGGTAGGGCTATAGTACACAATAATTTCACAAACAGAAAATTTGTGTCCTGTTTCCCAGGTTCCCAGAAAGAAAATATATTTTGCAGCTCTGGTTCAGTCATCAGTATCTTAACACCTAACACTGAAAGAGACACAATTTGCTATACACTGTCTGTTTTATTAAAAAAATTGATGAAAAATTAAAATAAAATTCAAGTTTTATGAGATTTTCTGCATTGAAATAATGATTAAATAACTATTAAAATAGTTACATGCTGTTGAATTTTTAAGTGCAAGGTGATTTTCAAGTCAGGGTATCAATTTATTTTTCTATAACAAACTATTATTGAAAGGTTGCTGATTTCTACTAGTAGACAATGTGCAGAAAATATCTGTTAAATTTCACCATTTTCAGTCTTTTTATCTTTTTCCAATAGCAATATCTTTTTGATGTTCTTCTTTAAGAGTTGCTTTTGAGTTATTAAAGTCTTGTCCACTCTCACTTTTGCGTTCTAGGTTGTGCCTCCAAGCTCATCACTCAAATCTGAGCACAATGACGAGGTAGTATTTTATCAACTTTGTATCATGTCTACGTAAAACCGCAGTTGTGATTACGTAAAATTTGCAGTTTGTTAAAATTGATTTTCCAGTTTACCTGGAAATATATAAAACAACTGCTCTGGCTACGGGGAGATCTCCAGGGATGGTTTTAAAAGTCATTAACACATTGCATACATTATATGATATAGATTGCATACATTAACACATTGCATACATATTATTATATAGATTGCATACGTTAACACCCAGTGTGCAAAAAGGGAGGTGCTCTCTGCCGAGAGAAGGGTGATTGTAAAGAAACAGATCATGTATTGCGAGGATCATTGTAAAATGACCTTCATATTGTCGTGTTGAAACTTACTTGTTCATTGTCACAGCTCTCATGCTCCTCCTGGTTTTCAGCCAATACACCGGTTTTTGATTGCGAGATTGTCGCAATCGCATTCGAATCAATACAGTAATAATGCCTAATCCCAAATTGATAACTACTACCTATTCTTCCTTGACAGAGAACACAATGCCTTCTGGACCACGTTACTGTTATTGGTTTAGAAAGAGGGCTTGACAAACAGAGTTTTCAATGCGCTGGCTGTGGAAGACCAATTGGGCTAAGTGAGTTTATTGCTCGTTAAACTGTTGCGAAACTGACGTTGTACTTCAGCGTTGTGGGAATACCAGCTCCTCTATGCGTTTAGACTGGATAAGAAGCTAACATTGTACATTGTAAAGACGTTGTGTTATCTGCTGAGGTGGTGGTAGGAAGGACTTTGGGATATCTTCTTACCAAACAGCCATCTTATCGAATTTACCACTAATTATATGCAGCAAGTTATCCTTATTTCGCCCAGTAGATTAAAATGTGACATATTTCTTTAATTGCTCGTCATATTCCTTACATGTTTATAGCTTTTGGAAACAAATAACCAATTGATTCGATCAATCTCTTTCCAGTTTATGGACCATACAGAGTCTGCTATTACGATGGCGGGTAGGTCATTCATAATCACTCCAAATTGAAAATGTTGAGCGAAATATTTTGAATAGTTACAGCGCCATAAAGACCATGACATTTAGTCATTTATATCTATCGTTACAACAGTTCTTAGGAAATATTGTTTTTTTATAATTTAATCTATTCATTTATCCTTTATTGCTCAAGGTAAAGGATTCTATCTTTACAAACAATTCAGATTATTTTAGCAGAAAACTCTTATTGAGCCTATAACCCTTTAGAAAATGATAAAATGGCTCTTAATGTGCAAGATCAGCCTTTTTCTTATCAAACCATTGTAATTTGGCCATGGTTCTGAATCTTATCAACCAGGCCCAAACAATTGTAATCCGTTGCCCCGTGGCAAAACTCAGATCCTTTGCTGACCATGTTTGAGGAAGCGAGTCTTATAGAATGTGCGGGATGCGCGGGATGTGCGGGATGCGCGGGATGTGCGGGATGTGCGGGATGCTCGGAATATATCAAGTTATACTGGGAGAAGGTAGTCTGCGATGCAATCGATTTACATTCAATGCTCATTGCTAAGGCAACAGGATTTCGAATACACCGTTACTTGGAAAAATTTATACTAAATTTCGATTTTTGAATACACAGTTTCTTCAATATATCCTGAACATATTCTCAAAGAGCTAAAATTATATCAAGATGAAATATTTTATCTTTTTTATTTGAAAGCGGAAACTTTCCTCGAGTCTCAAAAATCGAAATGTTTCAAAAGAGCATAAATAAATATCAATTTTTGGAGGGCAAGCCGTAGGGCACATTGGCAAAACTAGGGAATCCGGATGGGATAACCCAATTAAACCTTGTGTCATACACGCCTAGGAATTTTTTTATTGTATAAAAGAATCAAAGGTCGCCTGGGGTCATGGAACGCTCTCCTAAGAATATGGAATTAAGCAAAATATGATCCCTGTTTGGGTTCGCTATTTTCGCCGGGCCCATCTTTAACTTCTTGTGGAAGATTTTTTGCTTCAAAGAAGCTGGCCTTGTGTTTCTTTCATCGGCCTTTTGTTTCTGTCAATTCAACTATAATCTGAACTCTGTTATGGATTGGAATCCAAGATTTTGCTTGCGTGCTAGTGGTATTGATATGCTTTAAACTGTTTTAACTTTATGAAGGTTAAAATTTAATCAGAAATTGGTCTTCAAAGCAATCTGCCTTGATTACTTTTGGAAATTTCGGAAATTTTTCAGATTTAAACTCAGAGAAAGTTAAAGCAAACCGAGCTTGGTAAAACTGCGTTTTTACTAATCTAAACAGGCAATCAGTCTTGATGAAACGCTTTTCTGTTACTTACACTCAATTATGTCACGAAGGCCCGTTTACTTTGTAGCTATTATTGTATAGAATGTCATGGAGACGAAGAGCACATTATTCCTGCCAAAATAATACACAACTGGGATTTCAAGTCTTACAAAGGTACGGTTTTGTTCCAATTTCATTCCATCGTTTACTGATAAAATACATTATAGTTGACTGTGTATGTAGATTCTTGCAGTGGCTAATGACTTGTTCTTTGAGCTTTTGCTCTGTGTCTGTCTTGGTGTACCAATTTCTCACTGTGATCTCCCAATTTTCTAGCTTATTTCTGCAGCCTCAATGTTCCTTTCGAATAATATATAGGTTTGATGTTATTTCCCATGTATCGTCATTGAGCTGGTGGCTGTGTTGGCCAGGAGTAGATTGAATGTCTTTTTAAGAAATAAGGAGAAAAGCAAAACGAAGGATAAAAAGAAAAGAAAAAGTTGAAAGGATAGAGCGGTTAAATGAGAGAAGGAGACAGGAAAAAAAGAAACGAAGAACATAAATGCTTGATGTTATGCTGTTAAACATTTGGTGTTTTGGTATTTTGTTTTCAACTAAGATTGAGGTAAACTGAAAAGCTTTTTGCTTTTCACCTTGTTTTCTAGCTAGAGAATCTAGAGACACTAATCCAGAATTTCACTGTACTTTGTGCAATTTTCAAGGCACAGAACTTCACCAACTAGGCGTGAAGTTCGGTTCCTTTTAATGTTAAAATCGTGTAAGTTGCCTCAAACTAGATGCAATATAATTTTGTCATATCATGGAAATACGACGAGTACTGCCGTTCTCTTTCGCTTCCTGCCAAATTGAATTATCCTACTCTGCCCACCAAACATCCAGAGAACTTGTTGATTCTGTTAAAAATACAGCGTTCACCATACCAGGGTCTTGAAGTCAATCAGCCGCGTTTGGAAAAATATGATTTGGCATCCCCGAGCATACTTTAAGCAGCGAATCACTCGATATTCAAAAGTTTTTCTTGTATGAGGTTCTACATAATGCGATTTTATAACTACCCTCTTATTTGCTCTTTTTTGACCTCTTGTATAACCTTTGTTGTTCTTGCTCTCCTACTTCTGCAGCAGTAATATATAAAGGGATTCCTCATTTTGCTTAATTTTATCAACGAAAGTTTTTACCAATAGCTACCAGTTCTGCTTTTTCTCTTGATGATTGCATTCAGGATTCAGTTTAAGCTACAAATTTGTTTGTTTTATTTAACTGTTCGTTAAAAGATGGCTGGATGAAGGTAAGCGTCTGGGGCAGCATATTAGGCGAAATCAGATTTTCGTTTCATAAAACTCACTAAGAAGTACTTTAGTAGCTTTTGCAAAGGTTTGTCAAATGCAAAGGGTGTAATGGTGTAATGTATCTACCATTTTACATCGATCTCTGCAGAATAATGGGTGATACAAGCCACTTACTATTTTCTTGGCACGTAATGGACGATTTTACAGCTACATTTTGAATTTTACAATTATCTGAAAAAGTATCAGCTGACGCTTTGGGTATTGAGATCTCTGGATAGGCGGATAAGCAATACTCAACTTCCTTTTTACTTCTTAGATGTAGATAGTATTTTCTTGCCTGGGTGAAAGATATTGGAAAAAGCTGGATATTATGTTGTCAAGCTTTTGATGTGTTATTTGCATTTCAAAACAGTGACGTTTTTGCCAAAATATGTTGTCAACAGTTGTGACAGGCTTTGGAAAGATATTTGTCAACAAACCAAAGAGTTTGTTAGATTGTATTTCATTTCAACTTCACTCTTTCTTTTTATAAGAACCAGTGAATTAAAGTTCAGGCAGACTGTTCTTAATTCTTTCGAAAACCCGAGGCTGGATTGTTTTTAATTTGTTCTTAAATTGATAGGTTGTAAGCAGTGCGATTGCTAGCTTTTTCGCTTTAGGAAGGTTTTCAAGCCTCATTTGCCAACAAAGTGAGTGAGACAACCTTCATTTGCCAAAGTTTGAATATTCACCGAAAAAACACCCACACATAGCTAAAACTCTTTGTTTTTGAGATAAAATGTTGTTCAAAATTTTACAGTAGCTCAGCCCCAGCTTGTTCTTAATTTGTTCTTAACTTTTGACCAATTTCTAGGCTCGTGTTCTGATAAAATTATTCTTATAAAAAGAAAAGAGTGTAAGATTGTGGCTTTTAAACTAAAAACATGATTTTTCTCAACTTCCTTCTTATCAGGAATTAAGAACATATCAAATCAATCCTGCAGCGCTTCAACTTTTCCGCATTGGTCTCCCCTGAATCATATTGGTTAGTTTTCCCACGAAACTAAGGAGCTTTTTTTCCTGCCACAAAATTATTTCCTAGAACTAACAGGAAGTACTTTGGTAAACTTTCCTCACTAGAAGACATATTGAATTCAATAGAGATGTTGAATACTTATCTCTTTGATTCCAGTAACCAAGGTTACTAAATCATTCTTGATGAAGATTGAAGAAGAGCCTTTGTTTCACATCGATGAAGTCAACCCCACGCTGTACAATGCTGTTCCAAGCCTGAATGAGGTCAAGGTTTGTGTGCAGCAGTAGTTTTTAGAGACTATGATTCAAATGATTTCATTTGTAACTTCTGAATGAACTACTAGGAAGTTGGGAGAAAGAGAGTGCGGAAAGGTTCCCTGAAGAAGGATTTTCTTTCACCGTTGTCTTCTGTCCTCTACGTTAAATAAGACAGTGCTTTATTCCTATATTTTATGCATTTAATGCTATTAAACATTCAGTTTGCGGGCTTGTATTCACAAGTTGGCACCCCTGCAATGCAATAAGTACAAATTTGCACAGCCACATTTTAATACCCCTTTTTAGAATTTGTCTTTCCCAAGCTATTCTTAGACAATGTTTTTTGCTCTCCTTCTTTTACTACCCCAAAATTTCTTCTCTTACGGCAAGATTTTTGCGAATACAAGAAATTGTTCATAAAAAGCATTTCTAGAGCCCAGTACTTACAGAACGAGAAATCAAAACAGACTCAAATTTAAATCTTTGAAATTTCAACATTTGGAAGGACAACATTGCTTGCTTTGGGTTAAGACCTTCTATGCAAGGACCGAGATAGTGGGGGACTTGGGGGCTTCCCCCTCTCGAAAAACTTAAATTGCGCAAGTAAAATATTTTGGATATATTGCTGTTGTGATACTTATTTATCAGGGCTGCCCCTCCCCCCCCCAAACAAAAAGTTGTGTCTTGGTTTTTGTGTATTGGTATTTTTCATGAATTACAGCCATCTAATATAAATGATAGCAGCCAATTTTTTTGCAGATTTTAAGAATCCAGTTGCAGCATTTGAAGGGTTTCATCCTAACATGCAAGAATGATGTAGCTGAAGATTTTCGAAAACGGTGGGTATAACTTATTTTACAGTGAAACACAATCGATAAATCGATGTAGAGCTTAGGGCATCTTTTATCAATTCAAAGATACATCTGTTGTTCTTAATAGATTCTTCAAATAGTCAATATTATAACAGAATTGCAGTACGTAAAAGAAGTCAAAGGAAAACTGATTAGGTTTTCAATACCTTGAATCCTGTTGCAGAATATTAGAAAACACGGTACACTGCCGTATGAGGTCGCAATAACCAGTAACCAACAACCAGTAATTTCACAATAACGCTGGAATAAATCATAGAAGAAACCATTTCATGCTTCAACCTCATCTTTTTTCAGATTATGGCCAAGAGAATACTTGTGCGATGATATTCATCAATACTCGGCATTGGTAATTGCTTACTAATTATTAAAACATCCTCACCACCCTTGACTTACATTTCAATTTTTCATTAAAAGGAAGTGGTACAGTTAATTTTTTGTTACAGTGAAGCCCGAATATTTTGGCATAGCTCAGGTTGTTACTGGGTGCACCGGCCCCTGGGCGCCCTACTTGCTAACCCCCTGCTTAGTATTTCGCTGTGACCATCGAAAGAGTGTAACTTCTACTTCTCTCGGTGGGCCTTATGTAAGACTTAGTAGTAGAGAAAACTGTTCCCAATAAAAGCGAGAGAAAAGGATGCATTTTCGATGTCATTTTCTTTGAAAAGCAAAGGCCTTGTTTGTATAACCTTCTTTTTCTATCGTAAAAATTTTGAGGCCATGTGATTCAAGTTTATTTGCTTGAAAACCATGCTTTGGCTACTTAAAGGTTGTAGCTATTTTATACGTCAACTTTAATTTTCCTTCCTTACACCTCTCTTAGCCATAGTGAACACACAAAATCCCATTTCTTCTTTATTTTTTTCAAACGTTTTCTTCCAGGACTTGGTTCAAGTTCACACTGGGCAACTTACCAACCATCTACGAAAAATTATATCCTTTTTCACGAAGCATGTGTACAAGTGCACGGTAAGAAGAAAATTTGTTGTGGTGATATTTTTCTATATTGGTTGTATTTTGCAGTCAGTTGGTCATTAGAGCAGATAGTTCACCCACCCGTTGAGACAACAGAAAAGATCCCTTATGTGACAGCCTTAATGATAAATAAATTAATGGTTGCTATTGCAAATATCTTTTTACTTATTGAAGTTCTGTACTGTCCTATAATTGAAAAAAAGTTAAAAATGTTGTTTTTTCTAGCTTTGTAGTCAAAAGGGATTCATATGCGAGCTCTGCAGTAGTGACAAGATCATTTATCCGTTTGAAGTTCTTACAACTGTTCAGGTAAGTACCTTTCTTCTTGCTGAACTTTTTCCCCTTGGAACCTATTTTCATAGACTATCAATTTAGTCAACTCCTTAAGCACCCAATTTGTCGGGAAGTTTTGAAAATTTTTCTACGTTGTTGGAGTTTGTAGAACTTTAGCCCAACTCTCACTCAAAAAATTCCTTTATTTCTTTTTAATAAGTAAGAAAGTTTAAGTTATATCTGTTAATCTACTTTACTGTTAGAGCGTGAAATAGTTTAATTCTCTCTTCTTGAATGTCAATGTTTGATTAGAATTGGAATAGGGTACATTTCTGGGAAAACATTCAAAATTCGCGCAGAAAAATCCACCTCCCCCCCTCCCGGACTTTGAGCCACCCTTAACCCGTTGACAAAATTGTTTCTATATAAAATCTTTCTATCGTTGTTTAAGCTGCCTTCTGTCGTTCTAGTGTCATCGCTGTCAGTCTGTTTATCATAAGAAGTGCAGAAAGGATAGGAGCTGCTCAAAGTGCCTTCGTCTACAGTTCAGAAGAAAGAACCAGGAGGAGAACATGGAAGTCTAGAATTTATGGCTGCATGATTTGCTGCGATGAGTATAAGAAAAATTAACCTGCACCATATAAGTCAGTTCTAACACGTGTGCCACCCGAACAGGATGTGTTTGTGTAATTGCTACTGTTAATTGCAATGTTTTTTTCCCGTGCAAACCATTTCAACCACACCTAGCAAAAGGATGATTACAGTTCTAAGATTTTAGCTGACAACGCACTAAGGACTGATTGTTCCTTTGTTTTCGGAGCGTCAGTGTTAAATAACTTAAAGATTAATAAACTTAAAGATTTCAAATTTTGACGGTTGTCACATCTTTGGAGGTAACTTTTGTTGAATATGTTGAATCTAATAAAAGTACATCGTCACGTGCCCCTTTCTGCTATTTTATCTGCTACATCAACTAAAGTTAGTTGCCTTTGCTCTCCTTTGTATTCTCCTTTGTATTTTCTGCAGATGCAACTTGATTAGATCGTCCAGCTACTACTTGACCGAATAAATAATCTCAATAAAGACCATCATTCAAAAATGTTACGGGACAAGCCTTGTAATCTTATTGCTTTCATAAATTTATGACAATGAACTTTCAAAGTTGAAATATTAAATTTGTGTAGTTGATTGTGATGCACAACGTGCAACAAAGGCTTGATCAATTTCAGTTTGCTACAAGCACTACATAGACATTGGAAAGACGATAAGACATTTGTTCGAAGGTCCTTTGGCTTTAAAACTTTTGCATCGTATGCGCATTCGCATTCATATCATTTAAATAATTTAAAGCAAGCTGCATTATGTATTCTGTAGCAGGAACATTCGTGGCTCTAATGGGATAAGGCAAGTCTTGAATCAAAGATAAAAAAGGGTTTCATGAGAAAAGCGAGAATGAAACTCTGGTTTATATATGATGATATATTAAAGTTGTGATGAAACGCTTTGAAGCGCTATGAGAAAGTAATTTGTTCTGAAACCTTGGACCCTACACCTATTGGCATATGATGCATTTTTCTCATTGGTTCGTACAAATGGATAAAACAATACCCTTTAACAAATGGAATCGAGACTCGTCTTCCCAACAATACAGTTCAAATACCAATACATCTCCTAAACTGCCAGTTCTTGGGAAATGACTTAACGAGAAAGGAATCATCAATAGTCACATTTGATCATTCCGGATTATATGACTCATTAAAGAGAAAATACAAAAAGATATGCTCAGTCAAATTTTAATAGAAATGTCTCCACTGGGTGATAAAGTTAATCACTTCTCTTTGTTCCAATGCCAGCGAAGACAGTGCCTGCTATGATTGTGACAATTGCCACACAAGCGACATAAAACGAAGCACCGAATTTTACAAGGTCATTGCCTTCTGGCTTCAATCTAGCAGCAAAGACAGCGACTGCGATGATTTGAAATAGACCTACCAAAACAAGCAATATGTATTATTATTGAAGCATATTTGAAAGCGATGGTGTTTATTGACGAAGTAGAGTCCAAACAAGATTTTGGGCTTTCTTCTAACGCTTTTATTATACGAAATTTTTTAATAAGGCTCTCGTTTTAATAAGGTTATCTTGTAAAATCTTACTCCCGAAAATCGTATAAATTTTGCAATTTGGCTGAAAATTTTTCTAGTGCAAGAAATGAAGTTTTGCTAAAACATTAAATATGTTTTCAAATGAATACAAATTTGGTAGGAGAAAGGGCAATTGCAGTAGTCAGGCCAATTTTTTCATTTGGATAAATTTGTCTCTGATTCGAGTCTGCACGAAGACTAGGTAGGAGGATAATTATGAATAATTACGACTAATTTTTTATGACCAATTGATTGTAACTGATTAATTTAGACTGATTTTGACTGATTGATTATGATTGGTTCATCATGACTAATTTATTATAACTGATTGATTAAGACTAATTGATTGTGACTTGATTGGTTATGACTGATTGATTATGAATGGTTCATCATGACTAATTTATTATAACTGATTGATTAAGACTGATTGATTATGACTGATTGATTGTGACTGATTGATTGTGACTGATTGATTATGACTATGACTGATTGATTGTGACTGATTTGTTTTGATGGATTGATTATAATTAGTTCATCAAGACTAATTTATTAGAACTGATTGATTAAGACTGATTGATTATGACTATGACTGATTGATTGTGACTGATTTGTTTTGATGGATTGATTATAATTAGTTCATCAAGACTAATTTATTAGAACTGATTGATTAAGACTGATTGATTATGACTATGACTGATTGATTGTGACTGATTTGTTTTGATGGATTGATTATAATTAGTTCATCAAGACTAATTTATTATAACTGATTGATTAAGACTGATTGATTAAGACTATGACTGATTGATTGTGACTGATTTGTTTTGATGGATTGATTATAATTAGTTCATCATGACAAATTTATTATAACTGATTGATTAAGACTGATTGATTAAGACTATGACTGATTGATTGTGACTGATTTGTTTTGATGGATTGATTATAATTAGTTCATCATGACTAATTTATTAGAACTGATTGATTAAGACTGATTGATTAAGACTATGACTGATTGATTGTGACTGATTTGTTTTGATGGATTGATTATAATTAGTTCATCAAGACTAATTTATTAGAACTGATTGATTAAGACTGATTGATTATGACTATGACTGATTGATTGTGACTGATTTGTTTTGATGGATTGATTATAATTAGTTCATCAAGACTAATTTATTAGAACTGATTGATTAAGACTGATTGATTATGACTATGACTGATTGATTGTGACTGATTTGTTTTGATGGATTGATTATAATTAGTTCATCAAGACTAATTTATTATAACTGATTG
>NW_027019541.1:1274036-1308450 GCF_013076305.1 Rhopilema esculentum | reverse complement strand
TGATTGATTTTGATTGATTGATTATAATTAGTTCATCATGACTAATTTATTAGAACTGATTGATTAAGACTGATTGTTTAAGACTATGACTGATTGATTGTGACTGATTGATTATAATTAGTTCATCATGACTAATTTATTATAACTGATTGATTAAGACTGATTGATTGTGACTGATTGATTGTGACTGATTGATTTTGATGGATTGATTATAATTAGTTCATCATGACTAATTTATTAGAACTGATTGATTAAGACTGATTGTTTAAGACTATGACTGATTGATTGTGACTGATTGATTTTGAAGGATTGATTATAATTAGTTCATCATGACAAATTTATTATAACTGATTGATTAAGACTAATTGATTGTGACTTGATTGATTATGACTGATTGATTTTGATGGATTAATTATAATTAGTTCATCATGACTAAGTTATTATAACTGATTGATTAAGACTGATTGATTATGACTGATTGATTGTGATTGATTGATTTTGATGGATTGATTATAATTAGTTCATCATGACTAATTTATTATAACTGATTGATTTTGACTGATTGATTGTGACTGATTGATTGTGATTGATTGATTTTGATGGATTGATCATAATGAGTTCATCATGACTAATTTATTAGAACTGATTGATTGTGACTGATTGATTGTGACTGAATGATTATGACTATTTTTTTTTAACTGATTAATTTTGAGTAATGGATTATGACTGATTGATCATGACTGATTGATGTTGATTGATTGATTTCGACTGATAGTAATAATGACAATCAATATGAAGAAATTTCTTACCTGCGACAACTCCACTTATAACTAAGGGGATTGTTGGTTTCTTCTTCGTAGCAAACTTGCAAATGAGGAACGTCAATATCATTTCCGCCACCAGGAGGAATGCAATTATAGCCATTGCACAGACTGCATACAGCTCACCTGGAGTTTAAACAGATGTTAATTAGTGGAGTCTTTATTTTTAGACTGATTTAGCGTATACACATATAACAAGATACAAAAGGTCACTATTGAAATCAGATGCTGCTTTGCAGGAGAGAAACGAAAAGAAGGGATGAGATTGGTAGGTCACGTTCCGAAGCAGCTTCGTATGTGACCGATTGCCTAAAAGTTCTGAAGCAGAGGCTTCTCGATGACGTGTTTAGAATTTCCTACATTCTCATTGTCACGGTCATTTTTGAGAAATTTTTCAAGCAGCATTCAATTGAATATTGTAATTGTTGAACTCCTTCATACTACGCCCACCCTCCCTTGTATTAAATAATAATCCCAGTTTTTCTTTTCATCAGTTTCTTCTTGCAGGACTGGCAGGCTCCACTGGTATGTCTTTAAATCAGGTCGAACTCCACGCGTTGTTCGTATAAATCTCACGTCGTTTGGTTCTAGGTATGGAAAAAAATCTACATCAAACTGCACCAAAGTTTTGTTTAATTTTTAAACTCTAAGCGCACGGTTTCCGCTGCTAGAACATCACATGATTGGAATTTTTCCATGGCCTTCAAAGCAGAATGCATGTCAGGGTGAAGACCACGAACAAAATCATCCTTAGCTAGAATTACGCGGCCAGTTTAATCAATTCCATTATTTTGTATGAGTATGTAAGAGCAGACTCACCTTGTAGACGATTTCTATTAGACAGTTCAAAGATTGCTTCTTCACAATTTAATTGGCCTTTCTCAAATTCTTTGAGAAGCTCCCCCTTTATTTGATCGAAATCTTTTCGTTCTTCTGCAGATAAACGAAGGTAAACATCGAAGGCAGGCCCCTCTAATCTGCTTGCCAAATTCTGAGCTTTTTTCTCTCCTGTAAATCCTTTCAGGGATGAATGTAGCTCCACCTTTGTCACAAATTCCGTTCCCTTGGCCGTTGAAGCTTTTTATTTTGTTTTCCATTTTGAATATGGCTGAGAGTTATTTTGAAATAGAAATGTAGCCAGAGTCGAAACTCAATAAGAGAATACATCTAGTGGTTACTTGTATGAGATCTATCACAGAATAACCAAAACACAACAAAACAGAATTATATACAAGGGCGGATATTACGTAACGTTCTTAAAGGTGAATTGACATGCAAAACTATTTTTTGATATAATGTAGAAAACAATGCATGGAATCTTAATTTCAGGTTTTCGGTTAATTATTATTGTCCGTTTTGACGCAATTCCGCTCTAAATGTCATGAAATTATCGTTGAGTGTTCGACCATTGTCGGCATTTCATGTGACCCAGTGCGTGTGACGTCACAAACACCATGTTTTTATTCCTTGAATGGAAATCACGCACGGACTGGACAGTTCAGTTCATCTTGTTCAGTTACTATTCGAGGAGGTCTACGTAGCCTTCGATCCAAGGTACATGAAAATTCGAGGCTAATGAAATGAACGAAGGATATGTGCTGGCTGGTACAGCGTTATATTGGGAGGGAATTTAAGTTTGGAAGGAATAGGCATTTTTAGCTGCTCGAAGAAATTCTCAATTCTGAAATCGATCATGTGGACGAATGTAAGAATCTTTTCATTTTATCATGAATCTAGCTTCTTTTTCGAATAAATGCAATATATTATTACTTCGATAGATTATTTCTACATCCATATAAATCATGAACGTTATTTTATTTTGGGTTTGCAAACTCATCGGTTCACCCGAGTTATAGGAGTGCAGCATTTTTATAAGTTGTTTTCCTGCAAATAGCGACTCGATTGTACCAGGTTCTTAACCCCTGAAAATTTTTCATGTGATTTTAATAAAAAAAAACGAAAATGAGTGACTTAAATTCGAAATCTTTACTGCGTATTTGAAGTTAACCTGGATCAAAGACCGATAAATTAGTCTAACAGCAGCCGTTTTTAACAAAATAAAAGTATTTTAGGTTTCCAGAAAATAAAAATTCTGTCAATATATTTATCACTACCATTATATGATATGTTGGCTCGCCACACACTGGGTCCTGCAAGACGGAGGAAGGGCCTCAAACGCGTTGAATAATACGATATTCTTGCAAATCTTGTTATGAAAGATTTGTAAAGGAGTCAAAATCTGTTTTCCAATAAGGTTGTCGAAATGGAGCCAAAACCTACTCAATAACTGTATCGATGCTCATCTGCAAAGTCATAAAAGTACGGCCTTCCACACTGTCATGTTGCTCAAGTGATGTGAACATGGTGTTTGTGGCGTCACGATTATGCGGACGGCTCGGGCAAACTCGTCCGTGCTCGGAAAATGTTCGGTGGCTAACTTTGACGCTCAATAACTCGAAAACTGTGTTGAATATTTAAAAAATAATAATGTATCAGGTATTTATGCTCGATATGCTTTCATTTGAGGTCAAGTTAATTTTGCGTGTCAACCGGGCCTAGAGGTAAGGCAATAACTATAATCCCTAGCAATATAACGTATTTCGACGCATTTCATCGCAATTCAGGGTCCACGATTTTCACGGTATATGAAAACCGAAAAATGTATTTCATCTTAATTCATCGTAATTCAACGTATTTTGTCGGGAGAAATAAATTTTTTGATTTCTTTCGATGAATTACGTTGATTTACGTCCTGTTAGGATTATTTACTATAGGTGGTTTTCAAAAAAATTGGTCGGTTTTCATATAACGGAAATTATCCTAGATTCTGAATTGCAATGAAATACGTTTAAATACGTTATATGAAAACCAGCCTATAGCGATTTCTACCATTAGGTAAGATTATATTTGTTACTTACTTCGATAAAACACGTGGTTTAAAAACTGTAATTTTTCTGTGCTCCCTCCCCCCTAATTATTATAACCGTTTGAAAGGAACAGTTTCAAGCATTCGTAACTAAGGATCGCGGAAAAATCTTACTAAGTACAACGGCAGTTTTTTTCATAAATTTAAAAATAAATTTAAATTTAAAAAAAAGCTATGTCATCTTTCAGCACATTAAACACGTTCATTTTTTGTGGGTAGTGGTAAAAATATCCTAAATAAGCCTAAATCTTGCTGCAAGACACGTCTGCTGTTATATTCTTGAATTCTGATTGGCTAATGGGGTATAGAAGAAATTTTGGTCGCGCAGCCAATAAAAGATTTCGAACCTGTGCTGGGAATACGCACATATTACGTAAATAAAATTGGAAGATTTGTTAAAAATGCTTCCCCTATATCATCAGTTAATAAGAAAAAGCAATAGGCCATAACAATGACGGTAAAGGTTGGTGTTGTTAGAAACATGTAGACTCTGCGGAGGACACGTTGTGAATAATGAGTATTGTTTTGTTTATTTCCGTGTGTATATATATTTCATTGACAGGATTTTGATGGTTGAATTGCTTGAATGTAGATTGTTTTATTTATCGATTGGAATACGAACGTGTGTACGGAATTAAAATTGGACATGTTTCGAGAAATTATTATCGATATCGAATAAATCACTGATTGAGAGAACCTTGGAATCACAACCAGTTTGTTTATCTCTTGTTTATCTTGAACTGAATTTACCGAGCGGAAACATTGCTTGGTTTAATTATTCCAACAGAAATTGTTTATTTGGCAATGTTACCCATCATGTGTTAACCCCCCTCCCCCACATCGATCATGTTTTCTAGTTAGGGAGCTGTCATAAAGCATCGAACAGACCGGGGCGGAAAGGATTTCAAATTTTATATTCAAAGTATGTAGCCCAATGCTAGAAATAAAAAAATCTTCATGGCCACAATACATGTTCTAAAAGAATTTTAAAGCCCCTGAAAATTTTCTGATGAAGAATCATAGAAAACAGCACTGATTTTCTTTACACAAAAAAGATTAAAAATACATCACTCTCTGAAGGGCCAGAACTGAGCCAGCTTTATTTCCTGGGGAAAAAATGTTTTGTGGAAACAGAAGAATAAGATGAAAAGAAAGAGGAAACTGGAAAATGATAAGAAGTGTGAAGAGAGGAAGAAAATGAGGCTACACAAAAGCTGCGGAGCAGTTTTGGGTGTAATAACACATGATAAGTTATTCTGTGTATACGCTGCTTAGGGAAGGTTTGATTTTCAGATTGAGGAAGCTTCTATTGCGGGGCTTGAAACATCTAATTGAGAAAGGTATTTTTACAGATTGGGATGGTAGCAGCAAGATGGCAGAAAGGTTCTGCAAGTATCTTCAAGATCAGCTGGCAGTAACAACAGAAGCCAACAAATTGAAAAGGCTAGAAGAATGAAGAAGCCAAAAAACAGTACAATCACACAATGTTTTCAGAAGGCAGCAATGAAAATGCCAGAAGATACCACTATGGTACATGGGCTCCGACAAAGGTTGAAAAGTGGGGGGGGCCGAGGGAAAATTTAACACCCGTAACAGAAGAAAAGAAAAAGTGGCCCTGTGGTAAAGACTGAAGAGAGCAGTAACCGTGATATTGACAATAGTGACTAACTTTTTTTAGATATTCTAAATATACAATTTCACGGGCCATGATTATTGTTTGAAATAATTTGTTAGCCCAACGTTTCGCACTCAAAAGTTTTGATGACGCTGCTGAATCCCTTCCGCCCCGGTCTGTTCCATACTTTATGACAGCTCCCTTACAAACATTCTGATTGGGAAGCAAATGGAGTTGATTTTTCTCCGCTCTTGGATTTTATTTGGGAAAAACACAAGCTCATTTTCGCTCTTTTACATCACCTCAAGATAAACTTCTTTGCCAAGTGATTCTCTCTCAGCTAAAGTACACGCGTTCAGAAAGTCTGAATATGTGTGACACCGAAGATAATTCGCATTGAGGCTGCTTTTCATATATCACAATTCGTCGGCGATGATCCCTGATGCAGCTTCCCGATGGTCTATGACAGTCTGCGATGGTTTATGACATATGAAAACCGGGTCATCGGGAACCATCGGCGATCATCCCCGATCATCGCAAAAGTCAAAATAATTTGACTTTCCCGACACTTCTCGACGAACGATAGCAAAGAGAACAATAGATCAGGACAATGATATAGAAGCGCCGAAGGCGCTAGATGTCTAACTGGGCATAATTGCCCATTGAACTGGTGAGGCAAAATCACTCAAGCGGTAAAAGGGCAAAAAGACGATTCCGCATAAGGGCTCAGTACGGGACATTGCAAGTTTGACGAAGAAAAACCAAGATTATCGAAAATTAGCATAATTTTGAAAGGTTGGTTATACTTTGCTAGCTTGCCGTATTAATTTCAAAAGTTTTAAGCCATAAATTGTGTTGTTAAATAGGGTTTCAAGATTTTTAAAATATTTGTGTATTATTTGTGTAAAATATTTATAAAATATTTTTAAAACAAAAATCTCAAAACCCGTGTACAAACAAAAATTATGGCTTAAAACCTTCTAAATGCATACGGTAAGCTGACAAAATATATGTTACCTTCCTAAATTAAATAGATTTTCTAAAATTTCGGGTTTCGTTTGCCAGCTTCGGATTTTCCCATACTGAGCCCTTATGCAGAATCGTCTTTTTGCCCTTTTACCGCATGAGTGATTTTGCCTCACTTGAGAACAATAGAGTTAGACTTCGTCGCTTATGTATCATTGGATCAGGAATGTTATGTCTAAAGTGAGGTCATTTTTACTAAAGCGAGGGTAACTGTTTCGCGGAAAAACTGGAATGCTTTCAACAGTACAGGAAACAAAAAGGCCCAGAAAGGGTGGTGCTATAATACCTAGTCTAAGTTTCTCATTTTTTGTGGTGAATCATCAGTTAAGCCATAATCATGATATAATCCACTAAAAAAAACTTTCCCAGGAAAATCAGACTTGCATTTGCCTCCCCTTTTTCATTTTGATTGTTGCAATACTGACCTCTTCTAAAGAAATCTTTTTCTGAAGGGTGCAGGGTGAAAGTTTCATGTTTTTTTGTAATGAATTTGCGAGATAAATTCGTTAATTGTTATGACACCCGGGTTTACATTTATTGTGTGAGAAGGAAGAACCGCAGGATAGGCTGTCCGCCGGATTCTGTGAATCTTGCAATGAGATTTTAAAGATATACAGGAACAAAGCAATACGACGACGATAATCCAATGTCACGAAATAAATTTATTTAAATGTAAACCCGGATACATTTATTTACGTAAATACATTTATTTACGTAAATACGGATATTTGCTTTCGTGTCTGACCTGCAGCATACACTTAGTCTGACCTGCAGCATACACTAAGTCTGACCTGCAGCATACACTTAGTCTGACCTGCAGCATACACTAAATCTGACCTGCAGCATACACTAAGTCTGACCTGCAGCATACACTAAATCTGACCTGCAGCATACACTAAATCTGACCTGCAGCATACACTAAGTTTGACCTGCAGCATACAAAGTGTTGTTGATGTTGCTACCTTGTTCCCGCCTTTTGCATCGCTGCTACGATTGGGCAACATGTTGTTCTGCCAAAATTGTGGGGCGCATCTCCCATCAGATGCAAATTATTGCCATCAATGTGGATCGACGAGGAAACGATCACTGGATTCAAGTGGTCGGTGTGATTGTCACAGAAATCAATCAAATGAATCAATTACAGTGATCAAAAAGTAATCGAGGCAAAAAGATCTCGACAAACTGCTGGTTGCGAAGTGTCATTTGAGGCGTTCATGGAGGCGAAGGGGAAAAGAAGGGCTGCTGGTTTAAAAGCCAAGAAAACACAAAAAAGCAAGTCACAGCAACCATCTGATTCAATGTTCAGATCGGAATTATGCAGAAAAAAGATGGACTTTGGCCCATTGCCAGGGGCTCTTGCTTGCCCCTCAAGATTAGCCCAAGCGTAGGTGCTGAGGAGCTGCTGGCAAAAGGACTCGAGAAAATTGTCAGTTTCAACCAAAATGTATTCGTGACCCATGATATGATAATTGTTGGGGAGATGAGATCTCACTCCTATTGTTTGAGACAAAAGGCTTAATGATTTGTTCGAGCCAATCAACGTCGAGGGGCAGGGACGCATGCGTATTCTAACGAATTATCCCTACAAAATCCCGGGCCATCCTCAACACCAAAAGCCAAGGAACACAACGAGATCTCGCAAACATGTCGAGAACAGCTATTTTAGTAGTTTCTGAGGAGTTTTACGCATATAATTTAAGGACGTATTTTTGTTTATTTTTCATTTAGGGGTTTCCTCGGAACTTTTTGTAGATGTAGTCAAAAGGGGAAGATCAAAATTCGAAGCTTTCCGCCTTAAAAATTTGAATAATTGAATTGAAGGTACGTTGTTTGTTGTTTTAGTTGCCTTGGCCTGGCTCTAGTGTCGGAGGTCAGTTAAAATCAGGTTGTATTGTTTACATCGAATGTCTACTCTCTGTAAACACGCGTCATAAAATTCTCGATGTTTTTGCTTACCTTTGGAAGTAAAGTGAGCCTCAATACAAACAAAAAATATAAAACAACAGAGGAAACAGGCAGGTTTTTCAGTATGAAAGATATTTCTGCTATGATCAAACTCCCATGTCAATGTGAATGATAAGCTCCGACCGCTCACTTAGTTTTGAAATTCGATCGCAAAGTTCTGTTTGTTCCTTTCTCGGGGGGTTCTATGCCTCTTTGACTCAGAATATATAATACGCATGTGCAATGGCCCCAAAACGGGGGTACTCATTTCAGACTCAAGAACTTGCTGCATCTCATCTCCCCAACAAGTAACCCTTGTTTATCCAGATAGAACGGAGGTGAACAATTTACCTGGCAGCACAGGACAATTCATTTTAAAAAAGTACAAAAAGAAGCTGGGAAAACCATATTCCAGAATTTAATTTTATTTGACTAAAACGTCAGACATGTTTGAGGTTCAGCCCCCCCCCCCTTGGAGACGAGGAAGACGATGACATTCAAGAGGTAGGATTTAAAAAAAAATTATTTCCCAAAGGGTACTTGTATGCATTATCCATATACACTCTTTATTCATAAGAACCAGTAAATTTAGGTTCAGGCTGTTTGTTCTTAATTTCTCGAAAATACGAGGCTGAATTGTTCTTGATTTGTTGTTAAATTGATAGAGTGTACGCAGAGCAATATCGATTAAACTTTAAATGGTCTTTTTATTATTTTTCTGCGAAAAGTTATTAAAGGAAAACCGGAGGGCTGTTTTCACAAATTGCACGTTTTTGCCAAAGTTTCGGAGACTTTCATATTAACTGGAATTTTTATTTAACTATGGAAATATGAAAAAATAGTAAAACTATGGTATTTGTGATGCCTAAAAATTAAATCAGTCCTCCAGATTTAGTTAGTTAAAAGTTATCGAAGGAAAACTGGAAGGTAGTTTGCGTGCAAATCGTCAAAGCGAATCGTCAGGCCTATATAAACAGGTCAAACTTAGTGTATGCCGCAGGTCAGATTTAGTGTATGCTGCAGGTCAGACTTAGTGTATGCTGCAGGTCAGACTTAGTGTATGCTGCAGGTCAGACTTAGTGTATGCTGCAGGTCAGACTTAGTGTATGCTGCAGGTCAGACTTAGTGTATGCTGCAGGTCAGACTTAGTGTATGCTGCAGGTCAGACTTAGTGTATGCTGCAGGTCAGACTTAGTATATGCTGCAGGTCAGACTTAGTGTATGCTGCAGGTCAGACTTAGTGTATGCTGCAGGTCAGACTTAGTGTATGCTGCAGGTCAGACTTAGTGTATGCTG
Organism: Rhopilema esculentum; assembly: GCF_013076305.1. Next base: position 1,298,822 of record NW_027019541.1, on the reverse strand, counting down.
CAGGTCAGACTTAGTATATGCTGCAGGTCAGACTTAGTGTATGCTGCAGGTCAAACTTAGTGTATGCTGCAGGTCAGACTTAGTGAATGCTGCAACGTTTACTTAGTGTGCTGCAGTTATATTCTGTGATCATGTAAATGAATTTGTGCATGTGAAATTCATTTTGCAACCGCCTTTGCTTTTGTGTGCGTGCAAAACTTAGTACATGCTGCATGTCCCTTGTGGGCCATCGTAGAAATTCCTTCAAACGTTAAAATTAGAGAAACCTCATCATCGTCAAAATCACCAAAGTTGATAAATTTCAATGGAGAGGTGACACAATGGTTGACATTCTGGGATATCTAAAAGAGTATTATCCACGACGACCCAGGTTTAAACGCAATCACTAAATTCAGCTGCAATCCTTGACAAAAGTCCTTGAAACACCCTGCGACCAATGAAACATCTTGACTACATAAGCTAGCTTGAATTACCAGATTACAACGATGGAACAAGTGATAGTAAAGTTAATTTGCTGATAGGCGCTGACTTTATTGGAAGGTTTTTTACTGAAGAGACGAAACGGGGGGAGACTGCAGACAGTCTGGTTGCTCATGGAACGAATTTAGGGTGGGTTTTGTCAGGCAGAGTATCTTGTGGACAAAATGAGGGTTTATCGGCTAATGCAAATTTTGTATCGATCAACGTACTTAGAACAGAAGCTGAATCATTTGAAAGCAGCAGAGTAGAAATCTGATGTCATGGTGAGGAGATGTTATGGTGGAGCAGTTGTGGGATCTGGAGTCAGTTGGAATAGGAGAGAAAGACAGAGTACATGGATCGTTTATCAAGAACATATCAAAGGATGGTGACAAGTATTGTGTGAAATTGCCCGTAAAAGAACATCACGATTTGTTGCCGGACAATTATAACTTGAGTCTTACCCGTTTGATATCCTCGTTGAAACGTCTTCGCGAAGACCCAGAAACATTTAAGGAATACGACAAAATCATTAGAGATCAAGAGCGGGTTGGTATCATCGAAAGGGTTGATTTATCTGCAGAGTCAGATCCTGGAAATGTGCACTATTTACCACATCAAGCAGTGAAGAGACAAGACGCACTAACGACGAAATTACGCGTTGTTTTTGATGCTAGTTCAAAGGAGGAGAAGTCGTTACCATTGTTGTTGGACCACCTATGCCATCATAGATATTTTGTTGAGATTTCGAGGATACAAAATTGGCCTAGCTGCGGACATCGAAAAGGCATTTTTAAATATTGCTGTTGATGAAGATCAAAGAGATTTAATGAGATTTTTATGGATTGAAAATGTGGAAGAAGAGAGCCCAAAGATCACTGTATTTCGGTTTGCTTCTGTATTGTTTGGAATGTCTTGTTCACCGTTGTGCTTGAATGCGACGTTGGATTTTCATGTAAGGCAGTATTACAAGGAGAACATTGAAATGGCTGAGAAAGTTATTAAAGCGTTTTACATCGATGATTGGTCATGCGGAGCAGCAAACGTAGAAGAGGCTGTTGAGTTGTTCAAAGAAGTAAAATCTTGTTTGGCTGCGGGGGCTTCAATTTACGAAAATGGGCAACGAAGACAAAGAAGTTGCAGGCAAAATCGCTGCATACAACAAACACTAGACATGCTAGCTGCGGACATGCTAAAGTCGATCCGATGGAAAGTATATCATTTGCAAGAATTTCGATGGGTGGCCTAAGCGAAATTGAACCCGGAAAAGAGCATAAAATCCTTGGTTTAAACTGGGATTTGAATGAAGAAAATTTCGTTTTCAAATTGGCTAACCTTGCTGAGTTTGGGAAAGATCTAGAGTGGACAAAAAGAAATATCTTGAGATTTCCCGCCAAGCTGTTCCACCCATTGGGTCTAATTGCGCTTATTATTGTACCTGTAAGACTGCTGTTTCAAGAGTTGTGCAGAAGGAAATATGACTGGGATGAACCACTTTCAGAGGGAGAGCAAGAGTTCATCGTAAAATGGTTGAAAGATTTGGAAAATGTCAGTATTGCAGTCAAGAGATGTTATGTTCCGATCAATGAAGAAATTGAATCAAGTTACTTGCATGTTATTGGAGATGCTTCAAAGAAGGCCTATTGCGCAGCAGTATATTTGTGTTTCAAATTGAAAGCTGGATGAAGATCAGTTTTGGTAGCTTCAAAAGTAAGGCTTGCACCATTATCTATTCCAGAGATGTCTATTCCAAGATTGGAATTATTAGCTGCCTTAATTTCTGCACGTTTGTTATCTGCTGTTAAAGAAGCACTGCAGCCTGTAATTTGCAAAAATGGAGTTCATTGTTAGACTGACAGCAAGTGTGTACTGTATTGGATTAAGTCGGATAAAGGGTACAAACAGTTCGTATATAATAGAAGAATGGAGATTGTGGAATTCACAAATATGGATTCGTGGAGACACTGCTCTGGGATAAGAAGCCTGCAGACCTTGGTTCCAGGGGTTGTTTTGCATTGCAAATAGTGGATAATTTGTTGTGGTGGGATGGTCCTAATTGGCTTAGAGGACCTCCAGAGTGTTATCCTTTGACAGAAAACATGATTGAAGAAGAAGAGATGTTGGAAGAATGCCAGAACGAAGTTAGATTGCAGTCAAAGAAAGTTATATCCCTGCTAACCGTGCCAGAAGAAAGCAACTGTCGTACATCAAGAGTTATTGATTGCATAAGATTTAGTAGTTGGAAGAGACTGCTTAGAATTACTTCATTGACGCTGAAATTTATTATGCTGTTGAAGAAATCGGCTGTTACCTCAATGATTGTTGAAGAAGATATTATTCAAGCTGAGGAGTTATGAATCAAGGATGTGCAGGAAGATTTGAAGGAGAAGAAGGATTACTACCAGAAGTTAGAAGGTCAGTTGGGATTGTTTGCAGATAGTGGTATTGTTAGATTCAAAGGAAGAATTAGCAGATCTAGTCTACCGTTTACATTGAGGGTCCCAGCACTGTTACCAAGGGATCATTACATCACTAAGCTGATTGTTAAGCATAGTCATCTCAACGTGTTTTATAGTGGAGACAAGGACACCCTTACGGAACTTAGAGCCAATTATTGGGTACCTGAAGGAAGACAATTAGTGCGGAAATTGATTCATGGTTGTTTGATTTGTAAGGTCTTGCAAGGGAAGTCTTATAGAGTACCAAAGCCTGCTGATTTGCCAGAGGGAAGAGTGAAAGGCTCAAAGGCATTCTGTGACATCAGGATTGATTTTGCGGGACCATTGTTTATCAAAATGACGGCAGGAATGCAAAAAGCTTACGTTTGTTTGTTTACCAGCTCATTAAGCCGTGTAGTTCATTTAGAGGTGGTACCAAATTTATGAACACCAGCCTTCATTCGATGTCCACGAAGATTTATAGCAAGAATTGGTTTACCATGAAGAGTTATATCAGATAACGCAAAGACCTTCAAAAATGCAAAGAAGGGAATCAGCAAAATTTTAGAAGCACCAGAAGTTCAGAGGTTCGTTGCACATACGAAGATTGCATGGAGGTTCATTTTAGAAAAGGCACCGTGGTTTGGTGGGTATTACGAACGCATGGTACAGTTGATGAAGCGGCTGCTAAGGAAGATTCTTGGAAAGGCAAAATTGGATTTGGAAGAGTTGACCACAGTTATTGCAGAAGTGGAAGGGACAATGAATTCAAGACTATTAGCATATCTCAACCCTGAGGATTTTAAGGAACCCTTAACTCCGGCTCATCTTATAATGGGGAGACGCATTCTTACACAACCAAGTCAAGAAGAGTTTGATGAAGATTAAGAATATGACTCAAGTACCGTGGAGAAGCGTGCTCGCTATTTACGCACACTTCTGGGACATTTCTGGCGCCGCTGGAATCACGAATATCTGCAGAGTTTAAGAGAACACCATTCGAGAGAGACTAATGAAAAAGAAAGAAACATTGTGTCCGGATACATTGTTATTGTTAAAGATGAAAATCTTCACAGAGGAGAGTGGAAAATAGCAGTTGTAGAGGAGTTGATTCCCAGTGAAGACAGAGAAATCAGAGGTGCAAAGGTCAGAATTGTAAACAGAAAAGGGACACTGACAAGACTGAGAAGACCGATACAGTCATTGTTCCCAATTTAGGTAAATTGCAAGGAGCAAGACAAGAACATTCAATCCTTACCAGTTGATGATGAGAACGATAAAGTAAAAACTGTAGAGAAGCCTGATAGGCCTCCTAGAAGAATAGCAGCGCAGAATGCGGACTTATTACGTAAACTTACTGTAGTTGATCAATCACACCCAGATTGATCAAGGAGGGAGTGTGAGATAAATCTGTTAATTGTTATGATCCCCGGGTTAACATTTATTTATGTAAATACGAATATTTGCTTTCGTGCAGAGGATTGTAGGTAGAGCTCTGTGGGATATTGGGGAGAACCTTTCGAGCCTAGAAGGGAAGGAACACGCTATTTAAAGTTGAGAGTTTGATCGATAAATCTTACGAAGTTCGAGCCTTTATAACAATTCTTCGTTGGAGAGAATACATACAGTCCTCTACTTGTACATAATATAATCATTGCATGTATATAGCTTGTTTTCGAGTGGAATTTGAGCCTAAGAAATCTGATGAGAGCCTACAAACCTACACCGGAGTTGTTTATCGAGTAGTTCTTCACCTTGGATTAAACATTAAGCGCATTTTATTTTTAACAGCATTTCCATTTGGAAAATATCCCGAAATTGTCAATGTAATGATTTATAGAATTGGTGCTTGACATGCGGCATTTGTCTAGACAGTAGTTTGTTAGGAAAAGGCTGTTTGCACTTTTCTGCCTCTTTAGAACAAAAAATCACAGCTTTGACAACTTGGGCATCATGGATTCGTAACATTTGCCTAATCCTCTTCAATCTAAAGAAGACGATGCTGTTTTCATGGATATCATACGTGAATTTCCTACAATTTACAATCGCGCATCAAAAGACTTCAAGGATCGAAACAAAAAGGCCAATAGTTGAAGGTCGTGGCAGAATACATAGGTGAAAGTATCGATGTGGTAAAGAGAAGGTACGAGTCCATCAGGACCAATTTTAGCCGCTACCGCTTTTCTTTCCCAAAAGAGCGATTAGCATCAAAAGTTGACCTTGGATTTCTAACTGGCCTTTTCAGCAGCCATATTACCAAACTTTTTACGGAACTATAGTTATGGCGCTCAAATACTGTTTTAGCATCGGGGATCATCTCCGACCATCGGGGGACATCCCCGACGATTTACGATATATGAAAACCAGGCTTTAGTCGTAAGTCGAATAAAAAAATATGGTTGGTCATTAGTTTTGGGATTTACTCAAATTTAGCCATTAGTCACCCAGTCAAAACCCTTCTACACCCTCTTGATTTCCACTATGAGTTAACGTGAGTTAATTTGAGATAATTTCGTGATCTGACATGGTTTAACAATTATATCATAGTGGAAACGGTCATTAGAAATAATCTCATGAAAATTAACTCGTGTTAACTCACTTAACTCTCGTTATCTCATGAGCTTGGAAACAAAATTTTTTGATTCCAAGCTCATTAAGCTTGGTTTCCACTATGAGCTAACGTGAGATAATTCTGAGTTGAATTTAGAATTAACTCGTGGTCTAAATTCAAGATAACTTGACAGTGTGAAATAGCGTGACTGGTGATAGATATCAACGGTCAAAACCACCTGGACAGTTCGGATATGAGAACCGTTGTCGGGATTAGATTTCTCGGTCGGGATTAAATATCTCGGTCGGGATTAAATATCTCGGTCTGAATCAGTTTTGTTTCGTTTTGAAATGGTAAGGTCAAATGAAAATCCACCATATTGTGATCATAGTCTGTGAAAGCAGATTGCGCAGGCAAATGATTTGGCAGCAAACAAGAAACATGCTTCAGGGACTGGCATAGCTACCTTGGGTACCAGACTCACTATAAATGAAAATGAATAAAGAGTCTGGTCTAGTGCGCCCCATTCTCGTTCTGGTGTGCTGATATTAACAAATCAGAAGTGAGTGTACAGATTTCTGTACGTTCAAAGGTCACAGCGAAACAATAAACTTAGCTCTGGTGTAAAACACTGAACAGAACACAACATAAATAAATGCTAGCGACCATAACGATTGAGTTTGAAGATGCTGTTAAAACTGTACTCAAAGAATAATTTCTGCATGTTGTGGAACTTAACACAGAACAGCATTGAAAGCCTTGTTTGTAGAGAGAAGAGACACCTTCGCCATATTGCCAACTGGCTTTGGAAAGTCTCTGATATTTCAGGCAGTGCCTCTCATTGCAAAGAAATTAGGCCTTGTAGTGAAATGCAGTAAATAAGAAACACCGCAAGGTGCCGAGAACAAACAACAACAAATAAAAGTAAATCAGTTATGGCTAATATTTTGCCCAGCATACGGGGCTTCGCTTGTCGTATTGGCCATATTTGGTGGGATGAACTTCCAACGTGATGATTCTAACCGCCGCTGTGTCCAAGCGCGTTGCCTTCACAGTGAGGGAGTAGACTTTGAAAGTACACACTACTTATGAGAAAAACACAAAAGAATTCTTTTAAATTGTACACGAAGTTTAATAATGATTAACATTTAATAACTGCATTGTGCTAACTTTAATTTCATGCTTTGCACATTTTTTTTGCTGCCAAATGGCGTTTTAAACCAGATTTGATTGGAATCTTGAGGCAGAAAAGTCTATTCTCACTGCACTAACAATTTCGACTTTACAGAACTATATAAAATACACTTGCTTTAAGATTTCCCAAAACTCCTCTGACTACTGAGTATCTTTGTTATTTATCCGACAGTCTTGTTTCACAGGCCTAGTCTGTTAAATAGACTTCAGTTCTTTTAAGTAAGTTCACCAGAACTAGAAAAGGGCGCACTAGACCAGACTATTATTTTATATAGTGAGTCTGGTACCCAGGGTATGGCATAGTCAGCAAGGACTGAAATGCCGGGGGCGTGGGGGGCCGGGGGGCCTTGATAGTAGTATAAGTAAAGTAGTATAAGTAAAGTACTTTTATTTGGTAAATTATGGCTGTTTTTACACTTATTTATCAGGGCTTGCCCCCCAAACAAAAAGTTGAATCTCGCTCTTTGGTAGCCTTGGTTGGATGATTGGAGGGGCAAAGATGAATATTAAGAATGTCGGACAACGTTTAATTTTTAAAATGTGTTTGAAAAAAGCCATGAATAATCAAACATAATAACAGTTATATGTAGCTTTTTGTTGCTGATCCTGTCGGGTGAGGAAGCTCTACGTGTAGAAACTAATTTTTTTAAATTGTTAGCAAATATCCAAAAATGATAAACAATAATGAAAAGTTTCAAACTAAGCCCATTCTCCTAGGAGCAAAATTCTTGGAAAGACATTCAGTATCTAGTTTTTAAGGAATTTAGAATTTTAGTGTCTATTTTAACGGGAATGTCTAGAAAACGTGAAGAGCTTTTCTAAAAAACCCCTTATGTAAAAATGAACAGGAAATTGAAAGACATTCCTAATAACATCCGAGGCTCCCCTCCCGAGAAGAAAAGGAAGCTAGAAAATTTTTGCAAGCACGCCCTTTCGATTAGCTTAAAATACCATCATGAATATTTCTATCAGTATTTTCCTTACATTTGTTTGAAGAATTTTACTTTTTTCTGAAATATAAACCACCCTCACCCCACTCTGATTAGCAGTTTTCTCAGATACCAACTTTCTGAGCATTGGGGGGGGGGGGTTGCCTTGCCCCCCTCGCTACACTATTGGCTTCAGACAGGCCCCTTTAGGTCTGTAATGGAGACAGCTTTCGCGTTATAACTACATGATTTTTTTTCATTTCTACGAGGTTTTTTACAGGGTAGGGTAGGACGGACAGACGAAAAGCCAAACATGTCACAATCTTCTTTGATTTTTTCAGTGATTAAATATTTTCTTCCTGGTGATACAACTATACTTGGAAATCTTTCAAAACGACGGCAATAAACTGTGACAAAAATGACAATCTGTCAAAACCAACACGACTCAACGTAACGACAACTTTAAAGACTCATTGCTAACAATGAGCCTTTACGAGGGTGGCAAATTATCCAGGCGACAATCCAAACAATGGCAGTAAACTTCTACGGATTAACCATAATTGATTTCAGACTGTCTGAAAATGCATTATGGGATGCTTGCGTAGCGCAATGGCTCATTGTTAGCAATGAGTTTTTAACTCGACTGAATTTTCAAACAAGGGTACAGCGGGATACAGCAAGGATACCAAATGACAAAGACACCCTAAGTACATAAACACGATAATGACATTAAACAAAGGGACTGCTGACAACAATAATGGCGATGGGATCACAGAATAGATGGGATGGTGCAATAACATAATTTCTATTCTATGATAGAATGTTAATGGCAAGGCAACAGACAAACAGTACTGACGCAAACACTGGAACACAACACGATTAGTTTACTACAAACAAAACAGGCAAAACTGGTTGTATAACAGCATTGCACCATTTGCTGTTATTGATTTATATTAGGCATGCAAACTTCCCTCCAATTTTCCTTCAACAACTTTTGACTAACTAAATCTATAGGACTGATTGAATTTTTAAACATCACAAATACCCATGGTTTTGCTGTTTTTTCATATTTTCGTACTTTAATAAAATTCTCCGAAACCGAAACTTAGACAAAAATTTCCAATTTGTGAAAACAGCCCTCTGGTTTTCATTTAATAACTTTTCGCAGAAAAATTGTAAAAATACCATTTAAAGTTTAATCGAGAGAACACAGTTTGCTACACTGTTTTTTTATAGTCTGCAACTGCAAGAAGTAAAAGTCGTTTCAAGAACATTTTTCGCCCCCGAATGTTGGCAAAATCTCTTTTTCCCATAACCGCTCTTCAGTTTTCCTTTAATAACTTTCATTTGATGAATCTCGGATTTTTTGTCCAAACAGACGTTAAATCACTTTTTTGATACTTACTACACTGTTTTTTCATAGTCTGCGGTCGGTTTTGCACTCTGTTATGTTGTTATATTGCGTCGAAAGTAGGGGAATTTTTCGCGAAGTGCGAACTCTGCCAACATATTGGGGCTGAAAATGTTCTTGAAACAACATTTACCTCTTGCAAACTATTAAAAAAAACAGTGAGGCAAACTATGCTCTATCGATGAAATTTTAAATGGTATTTTTACCATTTTTCTGCGAAAAGTTATTAAACGAAAACCAGAGGGCTGTTTACACAAATTGCAAATTTTTGCCAAAGTTTCGGAGTCTTTCATCATTTAATTTTCAAACCTGGAATTTTTATTTAACTACAAAAATATGAAAAAAAAAACAATAAAACCATGGTATTTGTGAGGTTTGAAAATCGAATCGGTCCTATAGATTTAGTTTCCGAATCGTCAGGCCTATATAAATCAATATTGCTGTTGCTGTCGCTGACTCAGAATTTCGTTGGTAACGCAAATGAATATTCTCAGTCTGTTGGTTCAGCGAGCGAATATTGTAAATGGGCCTAAAAGATTAGATGGTTTTGACCATTGATATCTATCATCGACCGTACCAGTACCGATTCGGTTTCCACTTGAGATAGAACTAAGCAGGGGCGGATCTAGAAAATATTCTGACTGTCGCACACAAGGGTGTGGTCGGAAATATCATTCGTGACCACACCCCTTGGTTTTTAAGGATATTCGCCCCCTTCTCATTTGAGCAGTCGACACGCACATTAAATTGGCTTTTATTTAGAACGTGGCCAAACTGTTGTTTATTCCTTATCTGAGTTTTCAATTGATACTACAGAATCATTTGTGTTGTTTCTTAGCCAAGCGTAAAGCAAGAAAGCGTATTGACGGTTTTCCTTTCATAGTCAGGCAAAAATTCGAGTCGTCTTTTTCGATTTGTTTATAGTATACGATGACAAACCAGGCCACGCGAAAAAATAAAAACATCATTGCAATGAATTTTCAGAACTAACCAAATAGAACAAATTTACACAAATATTCATAAAACCTGCATTAATAACTAATATTATTTAATAGCTAAACCAAATCAGCGTGTAAGCATGTATTTTACTCCCAAGAAACCCCTTCGAATTCAGGGGAATACCCAAACAAGTAAACATTACCCGGAAATATCTGAAAGCTGATAAAGAACTGAAAATCCACATTGAAAAGATTCACTTTGAAAGTTTTGTCTAAGTGAAAATTTTTCTCTGCCAACGTCCTGAACATTATTTCTTCGCCAGAGCCAAATCGCAGGTATCGCCCACTGATTATCACCCCAGTCCAGTGCATTTATTGACATTAGTAGGCCCTCGATCCATGGAGGAGGTAATGAACATCGAAACTTGAAAACATCCCGTGTCGAATGTTACTCTGAAAATCTAGCGACCTTGTCTTCCAAATTACCAGGTTTAACCTATTCGTTTTACATGTAGCCAGCCGACTCCATAACACAAAATTCCTTTTCTCCAGTGAAAAACTTGCCCATGCCAGGCATAAATAAGCTCAAAACTGCACAATACACGCAATGAGGGCGGATTAATCTTAGCCCAGTGGTGCGACCTTACTAAAAAACATACTGTGCACCGAAGTTCGCACTATCTAGCAATTTGATTGGCTAAATATTTTGAAACAAAAGCTGTGCGAATCGGTGCGAACGTGCTACTAATCATACTGTGCACCGAAATACCCTAATCTAACTACATTGGTACCCTGTTGTTTTTTAGTCAGGATGCTTTGAGATTTGAATCAGATTGAATCAAGATCGAGATAGAATTAGAGATTGTGTTTAAGATTTTGCTTCTGTTTATGGCCAGATTTAAATCATGCATGATTCAGACCTTGGATCTACCTGCTCCTGCACGGTGTTCAGTTGTCAAATATAACTGAAGCATAATTCCCGAGTAAATAGAATCAAAACACAAATGAGAAATTTGCCAATAAGCGAAAAAGTTGTTGTTCAGCAAAAACCTCTCTCGAGACAGATTCTTAGTATAATTTTAAAAGTTTGACTGTCGCATGTGCGAACGGTGCGAACGTCTAAATCCGCCCCTGGAACTAAGTATGGAAATGTCAGAAATCACATTTTATTTGAGTCTTCCAGCTATGGAGGGCGTCTTACAAGAACAACTTATTAAACCTCTGCTTTGAGAAGACTTAGAAGGAAAATATTATTTTGCTAGAAGTGCCGTTTGCGATCTGCGCCAAGGTTTTCGGTACGGGAAGTCCACCAAAAAAGATATGCGTTTGGTGAATACGACCACTTGGAACAGGATCTTAGAAATGAGAAAATGTTTCTCTTATTTCACAATTAATTTTTTTTGAGTAAGAAAACTGTTTTCAACATTTAAAGTAATACTCAGTGCAAGTGCGTTGAGTAAGAAACGCAGTGCAAATGGTAGCACATTCCCCTCCCACGCATCGGCTTCTTTTAATATTTCGCCGGTAAAATTAGAACTCTTTTCGAAATCAAAAATCAAAACTGGAGAGCGTTGTACATAACGAAACTAGAGTGCACAAAAAGAAATAATCAGTGACAGCAGAACAGCAAATACTCGTTGACGAGAAAAAATCTTCAAAGTGCAATATTGACGGAATTCAAGATTATGGTTGTTCTGAGAATGCATAAAACCTAGAAAAAGACATTCAAGCAATTTTACTTGTACAGAATTGCTCCTAAAACTTTGGTATTTGAAATGACGTTTTATTTGCAAAACGTCACTATTGTTTTGTCTTTGTTCATTATTTTTGATCTCCGCGCTTGAGGGTGTTTCTTACTTTCTACATAGGCTTACCTTGTCTGTCGGGATACCAATTGCCATGTTCGCATCTGCTGGCAGACTTTGTTTCCAAGCACAATTTGAAAAGTCCGTAGCTCCAGGTTTGCATGCCAATACTAAATGTCAACCATTTCACTGTTGCTAATGCTGCAATCTGCAAGACGGCAGTAATTGAAAGAAGAACAAGACCAATAATTTCAAGCAAAATCATTATTCTAATGAATTCTAAGGATCGGCAGCGCTGTTACCTCTACGGATGCTTCAAAATTGTGAGTTGATGGAGAGATGTCCGAAATTTATGACGCATCACAACGGTGCAAAGCCCAAATATGGTCAACGGATTTCATACGAAATTCTTTTGTACCCAGAACAGGCGAGGGGCAAATCACTCTAAGAAAATCTCGTACACCTTTTGTGAAAACCCTTTTCTTTTATCTGAAAATCTCCAGAAATCCTTTTGTTTTAGACAAAATCTCGTACGCTATTTGCAAGAGTGAATGGCCCTTCGAGAACAGGGGGGCTGACATGACTTCCGCAAGGAAAGTTTTCTCAGAAGCATGTTTTGAAATCTCGATGGGCCTCAGTGAACTCTTCCCATTTTCCAGAAAACTGACGTTTGAAGAAAATGTTGCGTCTGGCTTGCTCTTTTCTTGTGTGAATAGAAACTGGGAACAGAAGCGGCGCTATTGCAGTTTCGCGCCTCTCAGTAACCTTACATTATATACATTAATACTATATATCAAACGATAGCTCTTGATAAGACCATTAATATGGTTTATAGTTTGTTATAATTTACCTTCACGGGGGGCTATATTCAATTAAAAATCCTCTTATGTTTCTCAGCTCAGCGGTTCCCCGTCACTGAAACAACAACAGCACCATCCTCAGCAATATGACACATCAATGAGTGGTGTCGCCGAACTTTCTTCCAAACGCGGCATTCCAGGGGGTAACTTCCACGTCGTTGCATCGAAAATTTGATTGGTGCCAGATGCGGAAAAGGGGGGCGCTGTAGGTGTTTCAACTAAGAAAGGCTTGCAAAACATGAATAACATTTCCAAAAGATCAAAGCGAAATTGCATTACATTACACGCTTTTTATAAGAAGGCTTCCTGTTTCTTATGTTGTTCTTATATTTTGGGCGAATCTCAGCGAATCTTAGTATTTTTCTGAGGCTTTGCGTCCCTTCTTTACTATCACCGTTACTCTTTACAGCTGACAGCATTCATGAAAATAATTCTTATAGCTAGTTATTAAATGTATAAGCATTGTTAGATATATCACCAGTGGCGTTTCTACGGGGGGAGGGGGACATGGCCCCCAGAAATTTTCTTTGCCCCTTGTTTGCCTCCTCCCAGTTTTTTAAAAAAGTTTCTATTGAAACTTCAAGATTTCTTCCATAGCAGTTCAATCGTTTTTTGACTTTGTTAGAGATCTTTCTTTATTTTGCTCAATGCGATTGTTGGACTAGTATACCCCCTGCCTATGTAAATAGTCCGTCTTTACATATTCTTATTTACTCGTGTTCTGTTATTCATTTATTCGGTTACAGTTCTCTAATAAAGTCGCCAAGTAAGAAGTCTCTCTTTTCAGCAATCTTTAGGCAACATTACTGTAACCGAATTAACATGGATGCATCGAAAAGCAGTATTTTGTGTTTCACAGGAAACGGCGATGTTCAAGCCTTTTTAACCAAGGTAGAAATACATGTCGCACTGAAAGGGTACGCAGGAGAAAAGCTGGCTCAAGCGTTGGCAAGTAAACTAGAAGGGCCAGCGTTCGATGTTTACCTACGACTTTCAGCAGATGATAGAAAGGATCCAGAAAAATTAAAAGCTGAACTTAAAAAGGAATTTGAGAAGGGAAAACGAAACCGCGAAGAAGCACTGAGTGAATTGGCGAATAGGCCAAGAAAGGTAGGAGAATCTATGCAAAATTATGCATATAATTTGCTGGAATTAGTCAAATTGGCATACCCTTCATTTGACAACAAAACTTTGGAGGCTATTGCTAAAGACTATTTTGTTAAAGGGCTGCACCCAGATATGCAAGTTGCTTTGAAATCCTTTGAAAAGTTTGATAAAGCGGAAATCAGAACCATCGCAGACGAAACAACGCGCTTAGAATTGGCAGGAATTCGTTCATTGTTGTCTGATGCTTCAAGCAACAAAGGAATCTTTGGTGCAGCTAATCCCTATGAGGAAAATTCAATTGTTGGTTCAATCGCTGACAAGGTGATAGAGGAATTGCAGGGCATTTCAATAAGCCCTGGCGACGGGGGACCGCGCAACGAAGTTAATTTTGCTGATAGAAACCGCGGCCGCGGTTTTAGGGCCCGTAATTTCAGAGCCCCAGGACGTGGCCGCTCAGTTTCTTCAAATGGGAAAATGGAACCACGCCAAATGCGATGCAGAACATGCCAAAGCAAAGAACATTTGTTCCGAAAATGCCCAACAAGATTTTGCCAGGCCTGTGGTGCGCGAGGCCATGATGCTTGGGATAAGAACTGCTCGAATTTCCAATGACTAGACGGCCCCGACATTTTGAATTTAGAGGACAATACCACTGGTGCGTCAACCGTCGTTTTAAAAGCCAAATTGGAAGGAGTTTTTAGCAACGTTTTGCTTGACTCAGGAGCAGCTGTATCAATTATTGACTCGAAAACTCTTGAAAATTTGAAACTCGCAGTAAAAATAAATGCTTCAAGTGAAACACTTACAGATGCCTCAGGTAATAACATGAAAATAACCGGTTTTGTAACTCTAAACGTGAATATTTTTGGCCTAACGAAGCTAGTTCTACAGAAGTTCCAAATTGTCGATTCTCATTCGCCAGTCACCATATTTTTAGGCAGAGACTTTTTGCAGAAATTTGGTCAAGTGACATTTGATTTTGCAAATAACGGTGTAAGGCTTGGCCCAGCCTGGATTAGGGGAGCTGAGATAAAAATACCCATACGTGTTCGGCAGGGGCGGCGTTGGGGGGTAATCAAGGTAATCGCTGATTACCTATTTCTTCAAGAATTTTAGAGCTATTTTGTTTCTCGCAAAGTCATACAAAACATGACGTTTTCGAAGTTTTAAACAGTTGTTGCGTCATAACAACGAGGTGGAGCCCTCTTATTGTGCTCTATGACATATATTGACTCATTGCCCTCTTGCTTTCTTTACCATGGTTTCACAGACAGTCGATAATTAGCTGAGAATCTTTCTGCAAACATCGCTTTTGTTTAATATGATAGCTATTGAATTTGAGGATTAGCATGGCCGTGCCTACACAACACGAGGCCGCGAAGGTAATCATGACCCTTCCTGATTACCACACATTTGTCTTCGTGGGCGTCGTGACGTAATTCTTTATTGAACAAACGGCCTTAAAAGGGAGAGCGCCTCGCAGCAACATAGTCATTCCGCAACCCGATTACCTTAGCACTGTTGCTCTTGAAAAATTAAATTTTTTGTCATGGATCGAGTTTTGAGTAACGATATTAGATGGGGTGTTTCGAAAATTTTTTCACTACGTGCAGCACAAAGTAACAATTTGAGTCACGAACAACGATTGCGCCTAAAGAAAGATGGAAGGCCGTGTCCAAGAATAAAGTATGCGGGGAGAACGAGTGCTTCGGTGTATGAATCTTTTTCATGGATATGTGGCGGAGAAAATGAAGAAGGCAAGGAGACATTTTATTGCTGGCCCTGTCTAGTGATGGGTGACATATCAACGGTAAGCGTATATTTTACTAAATTTTGTTTAAATAATTTCATATGACCAGATTCATATTTTACTGTCAAAAAATAATATGAGGTTCAATAAGTAAATTGAAGTAAATCAAATAAAATCGTATGCGAATCATTAATTAGGCTGGAGCTCTATAAACATATCTGGGTTGGTTTTCAAATTACATCGTACCAAAATTACGATCCAAGGTCATTTGACATCCACATAACAAGACCTCTCAGACCAAGGTAGTCAAATCAGCCAGCGATTACCTTGCCCTTTTGGAGGCTAGGAGTATAAAGGCCGTGAAGGCCACGGAGGCCGTAGAGGATAAACACGAGACTGTTTGAATCCCACATGAATAAGAGCCGCAAGCCTACGGCCTAATATCGAGAGTAAACCGCTTATAAGAAACTGAACCCTGATATTGCAAAAAAAAATAAGAAACTCAAGTTCTAGAAAATATGACTTAGGAAGCTAAAGGGAAACATCTTGCTGTATATTCACTTCATTTTTTTGCCTGTATTCTCGATTTACTTGTTACTGTCTTAAACTCTTAATTCTCAGTTTCTTAAAAAAATAATTTAAATTCTAGCTTTAGTTATGGGTGTACATAAAAGATATGGTGAATGGCTTGCTAAATCCAGTATTATAATAATGGAAGAAATTTAATCAATTTTCCCTTCATTTCGTGCTTTGTTTGAATTATAAATATCTTCGAGATTAAAAGCATTTTGAAACATGAATATACATCCTGTAAAGAGCACATTTTAGAAGAATTTTGTGCCTATACTTGGAAATATCTGGTTTGAAATATTTGTAATTTTGGTTCTATACATCTAACGTTGAATTTTATCTAATTCAACAGATGAAAGGTTCATTTGTGCAAGTGAACGGTTTCAAATCGACTGGACGAAACCTTGTAAATGTTGCTGGCAGCCATCAATCATCAAAAAAGCATATGATGAACCACACGTCATACAAGTTGCTTGGGAACGTTGATGTCGCTTGTGCTATAGATGAGGCCAGGCAAAGAGAAGTGACAAGACACAACAACAACGCATCACGGTATACAAAGATGCTGCACCACCACATTGATATTTCTGTGCTGTTGTCTGGCCAAGGGCTCGCATTTCGTGCTCACGACGAGTCCAAACGGTCATCGAACCGGGGCAATTTCCTGGAGCTTATGGACCTCCTAGCATGCTATAGCCACGAACTGCGCTCCTTTTTAGACAAAGAACACGTGACGTACACATCCCATGATCCGCAAAATGACCTCATCGATTGCATCGCTGAAGAAGTACGCAGTGAGATTCAAAATCGAATCCACACTTCGAATTTTATTGCAATCATGATGGATGATACTAGTGATATCAGCAATGTCGAGCAGTCAGCAGTTTCTGTCAGGCTCATTCACCAAGGAGAAGTGGAGGAGCATTTATTGGGACTTATCGACGTGAGTGACGACCAATCAGCAGATGGCCTAACCACAGCCCTTCTAAATACCCTCGCAAAATACAAAATCGTCCCAGATGCTTTCTGTGAGAAGGTTGTCGGCCAATCTTACGATGGAGCTGCGACGATGAGCGGTGAGCTAAATGGTGTTCAGGCGCAGATGCAAAGAAGATTTCCTGTAGCCTACTACAATCATTGTGTCGCTCACAGGATGTCATTGAGTGCCTCTCAATCCGCTACTAAAATTCCAAAAGTAGCCAAATTCTTCGCCACGATTGACAGAATGATTAATTTCTTTCGTAGCAGTCCAAAACGCAGTAGACATCTGGGACATAGCCTTCCAAGACCTGGAGACACTCGCTGGCTATCGCGTGACACAGCAATTGGCGTTATAGATTCATTTTATGAGGATATCGGTGCTGCATTATACGAGTTTTCAAATGCTTCCAACGAAAAGGCAGAGACTCAGACAAAAGCTCGTGGAATAGGGACACAGATGCAGCAAGTCGAGTTTGTGTTTTTGCTCAAGACGTACAGGAAGATATTCGAGCACTGTACTCCCATAATAGTCACAATGCAGAAAACGACCCTGGATGCCATACAGCTGACCTCAATGATAAATTATTTTAAAGGAGTCTTGGCAAATTTCAATTTTGATGGAGTTTGGGAAGATACTCTACTTACTGATCCTGAGCTTCCTACCGTTCGCAATAGGGGAGGATGGAGAGCAATGGAGCAAGGAAATGATGGATCACAGGAGAGCTGGAGGTCAACTCTTACAAAACTCGGCAAAGAAATTGTTGCAACGTTTACGGAGCAACTCGATTGGCGATTTGCAAACCTCTCAAAATTCCAATGGATGAATTTAGTGCATCCAAGCAAATTTAATGAGAGAAAAGAAGCAACTGTGCGGGAGCAAAGACTGCTGATCGAGGAGCTTCGGAAACATTACCCATTTGCCGTGGATGATACGACAGCTACAGAATATAATCTGAACGTATTGTACAACAATAACGAGATTGCTATTTTGCTGAAAAAGTTGGTACGCGAGCGTGATGCTTTGGCGGCGCAAAAGCAAGCTCGACGAAGAAAACGTGCTCGAAAAGAGGTGGAAGTTGGTGCAGATGCCGCAAGTGACACAGAAGATGTAGAAGAGCGAGATCTGTTCGAAGTTGAAGAAGGCGGCAACCTGGAGATTGAATTGGTAAAGGAAGGCATGCCAACGATTCAAGATCTTCTTTTTGTAATCAAGAGTGCTGACCTTTCTGACGCCCTTCCACAAGTGGTAAAGTTGCTGGAGCTTGCCGTAACAATACCACTTACGAGTGTTCACTGTGAGAGAGTTTTCAGCAGAATGAAGCGTGTGGTTTCCGCTTTAAGATCGAAGATGCTCCAAACCAGAAAGGAAAATCTAGTTTTTCTTCAAGTGGAAAATCGATTGCTGAAGTTGCTTGCAGCTAGACCTTCTTTTAAAGACAACGTTGTCAGCCGTTTTAAAACAATCAACCGACGTCGCTTTGAAAGATTTTCAAGGAAATAAGATTGGCTGTTTCAAGTTGTAGACCTGCATTAAAAAAGTCAGCCTGTAACAAAAAATCTTTACATTTTGATATGCATGTAGTTTCAAAATAAAGGTATAAATCACCAGAGAGATTATGCGTACTTAAAAGCTAAAAGCCTACTGTTCAATTCAAAAGACTATAGCAAATTTCATAACTATAAATGTGAAAATACAGCCAGTAAATATTGGCATTGTGATGTGACCATAGGCTTCATCACAAATGTTTGGTGATTTCTTTTTGTGTGCACAAGATTTGTAGCTCATAATGATCAGGACAGAATATCAGGGTGAAAAATGTGCATTTTTTTTGTGAATACTAACTAATAGATAAAGATTTTTAATTTCTGCAAAGTGAAGTTATTATAGTTTTTTAATCTGGTTTTTTAAATATATTTGAGTTAGGTATTTGATTCTCAATTTGCTTTCAATTCTATTTGAACTTTCTTGTATCATGTTCTAGTATATATTCACACTAATGTTATTGGCTTTAATATCATAGAAAATGCTTAAACGCTTGCATACTTTGTTATGAGTGTTACTTCAGAAATACTACTTCAGAAGGAAGGGTGTGGGTATGTTTATATCATAGGCAAAATATGGGCGTTTCCCTTTTGAAAAAGGGCGTAGTTAGAAAGTTGATTACCTACTTATTTTCACTCCGAGCCGCCCCTGGTGTTCGGGTAGCTGAAAAAACCACCATTCCTGGTCGTTCCGAAAAATTTATCCAGGTCAAATGTGATACCAAAACGGCATTTTTAGAAGGAGATTTTGACCCCGCAACAATAGCAGGGATGATGGGTATCTACGCATCAAGAACACGGGTGTTTCCAAATTCTGTGGGTGTTTTCACGATCAGCCTGTTGAATGTTTCTGCTGAAGATCTGATTTTAACTGCACGCAAACCAGTGGGAACATTAGGTCTGGTTAAAACGTCGCATTTCTCATGTGCCGAACCTAACTCGAGAATTAAGTACATGAGGGGCGCGACGTTTGAATCAATTTGGTACGGCAGATTTAGTTAGGAGCGGCAGACTAGTTTGGATCGGCAGAGCTTGCTGAGCTGCACGGCTCCAGCACGGCACGGTTTCAAGCGTCGAACTTGTCATGTACCGAACTCAATGCATAATTATATTTAATTCATTTTCCTTCCCAGAATTCATTTCTTTCTTGGAGGGCGCATGCGTTTGAAACAAATATTTGTGATTGCGCGCCTTAACCAAGATACTTCATGTAACAATCCTAAAACCCATTTGGCGCGACATGATTAAGTTCGACGTTTGAAACGGGAGTCGCGCTAAACATGCTCAAGTGTCGCTCCAAACAGAGTTAGATTCGGCACATGAGAAGTGCGACATTTGAACCAGGCCTTACACGCTGCCGCAACGGGAAGTATCACACAAGGCCCAGTAAAAGATAATCCCTCGTTAAAGACTACATTAATATCCTTGACTTCTGACTACAAAGACATATTTGCGCAGAATCCAAAAAAGCCTCAGAGGAACAAAATCTTAGAGCATAAAATTGTACGGAAATGTGCCGCACACAAATCGCTAAACTCTAAGATTCGCCATCTTGTCTCGTGCTCTCGAAGATCTAACTCAAAATAACTGAAACTCGGTCCCAGTTCTCTACTGTCCTAAACTGTCCTAAAATGTCCACTACTAATCAACATAACGAATGATAATAATAAAGTACCGTACACAAACTCCCCTAAAATTTGAGTAAAGTAACATACCCGAGTCAAATTTTATCAAACCTTTACGGTACGCAGTTGTCCTCTTCAATCTTCTTCCAAACAAAGTCTCGTCTTCACTTCTGCATCCACCGCAGCTCTTCTCTTCTCTCTTGTTGTCACATTGGCCTTGGCATCGATTGCTCCGTTGATTGTTTCAACTGTTATCACATTGACTTTGTCATCAGTTGCTCCTTTGATTGTTTCCACTGTCTGTGACTCCTTCGCTTGACAACTAATCTCCAATGGGTAGATAGCTTGAACCGGTCGCTTTATGAGATGTCCTTTGTGTCTCAAAAGCACTCCCCTGACTACGTCGTCTCTTCCTTTCACAAGCTCTTCTACTCTCGCTTTCTTCCACTGCCCTTTATTTCTTTCATCACCAACAACTAGTACTACTTCTCCGATCCGTGGCAGACCTGCACTCTTCTTTCTGTTAATACGATGCACTTCCATTAAACTGTTGATATACTCTTTGTTCCAACGTGACCACACGTGCTCTTTCGCATTCTTCAATCTCTTATACATCTTGGTCACTCTTTCTTCGTCTACCTCCACATCTTCAAATGTATGTGAATCCTTCCCCCACATGATTATGTTAAGTGTTAGCACTTGCTCCTCCCCACTTTCACTTTCTACATATGTCAATGGCCTGTTATTCAAACGCCTCTCTATGTCCATGATGACTGCTTCCAGTTGTTCAAATTGCAAATGCGTTTTTCCAAGGGCTTTTTTACAATGTCTTCTTTAAATCCTTAATTAATCTTTCATACATCGCCCCCCACAAGGGACTTTTCGACAAGTTGAACCTCCAAGTGATGCCTAGAGTTGCCAAATGGTCTTGCAATTTTTCACTTTTTCGTATCAATTTTATCCACTCAGCTGTTGTCTTGAAAACACTTGCGTTGTCAGAGACTATGACCTCTGGTCTCATTTTCCTTGTAATGAACGCATTTAACTTCCTCTGAAAATCTTCAGCAGTTTGTGACCTTGTTACCTCTAAATGAACTGCTCTCATCACAGCACAAGTGAAAATAATCACGTAAACTTTGATCTCTTCTTTGCTTGTACTCCCCCTGCACTTGAGAGGCCCGGCAAAGTCAACACCTGTGTTCTGGAATGGCAGGCTCTGAACTGTACGAAACATTGGGAGCGCAGCTGTTGCTGGTGCTTCAAATGGTTTTGCAGAAAATACTTTGCACACATTGCAATTCCTGATTTCTCTCTTGACCAATGTTCTCATCTTTGGTATCCACCATGTCTCTCTCAGTGCTCCCATTGTATTTGCTACTCCCATATGCATAACTTTCCTGTGTGTGTGTCGAATCAGTTTCTCAGTAAAGAGACTCTTCTCCAAATAGATTGGTTGATACCCTTGAATCCTTCCCTGGCATCGAAGCATACCTGTTTTCTCGTCTCTTATCAATTTCCATCCAGGTGTTTCTTTCATCTCTATAATGTATCTTTATTCTCTTACTACCCAATGATCTCTTGCACTCATAATTTCCTCTGTGGTCAGAGGTCCTCTTGTTACCTTCTCCTTTCTCTTCTTGGCAAGACAATTTTTGATAAATCTCAAACACCATGATGTGGTTCTAAGTGTTCTCCAATAGCTTTGACGCTCTAAAAGCTTATCCCATTCATCACTCTCTGTCTCGTTTGTGAATAAGATTGCCTCTTTAATTGGTCTTTGTTCTTCCAAGTTTCTTTTTGAACTCTTCAGCACTGGTTGTTCTGGCCATTCTTCTTCATTTAGCAGCCAGTCTGGCCCTTCAAACCACTTCTTTTCTACCATTTTCTCTATGTTCGCACCCCGACTGCCTAGGTCTGCTAAATTTTCACTTGATGGGCGGTATTTCCACTCTATTCCAATTTCATTCCCTATCTCTGTAATCTTTCTCACCCTGTTCGCTACAAATGCTTTCCATTGTTTCCCTGGATTGTTTATCCAAAATAAGGCCACCATACTATCCATCCACACATTGATTGATGTTATTGGCCAATTCTTCAATGCTTTGCAAATGTTCTTGGCCATGTTTGCTGCCATTTGCCCCCCAACCAACTCAAGTCTGGCTATCGAAGTGTTTCTCTTTGAAATTCTTGACTTTGAAGTGAGTAAGCCTTTTACTTTGCTTGATCCTTGTTCCACTACTGCAATTGTCACAGCACAGCATGCCTTTTCACTTGCATCTGCAAATATGTGTAAATTCACTGCATCAACTGCTCTTATTTCTCTTACTAAAGTTCTTGGTATCTTTAATTCTCTCAGCTGTCTCATCCATCTCAAATAATCTTTCATAAGGGGTTCAGAAACTTCAGCATCCCCTCCCCTGTTCTCATCACAGGCCTCCCTGAAGATTCTCTTTCCTTCTACTAGGGTTGGTGAAATGATTCCCAAGGGGTCATAAATTCTGGCTAATTGACTCAATACAGTGTTCTTTGAGACCTTATCCTCTTCCCCTTTGTTTATGGGTACCATCAAAGTATCTTCTTCCTTGTTCCAAACATGCCCCAAAATCTTGCTTGGATTCTCCATATTTTCACTTTCTAGGCTTTCTATGTTGGATTCCCATTTATGAATTTGAAACTTTGCGTCCTCTAGTATTTCAGATGCCTCTCCTTTAAATCTTTGAAGCTCTTCAATGCTCATTCCTGTACACATCAGATTGTCTACATATGTATTTTCTCTGAGCATTTCTAGGGTACTGGCTAGCTCTGTGTTAGTAAATTTCTCATAATGGTGCTGCAAGGTTCCCCCCAACATAAATGGGCTGGCTTCCCCCCCAAAAGGGACCCTTAGAAATCTTAGGTGTTCTTCCTTCCCACTCAGTGTGAATAAGAATCTGAATGCATCTCTATCCTCTGATTTAATTCCAATTTGTAAAAATGCCTTTTGTATGTCTCCTAGCAGCAGATATGGTGTCATTCTTGCTCTGACCATAATGTCCCAAATATTTGGCTGCAACGCAGGTCCCTTGTACATGCAATCATTGATGCTGTTTGTTGTTGGCGTTGGGCGTGCACTAGCATCAAATACCATTCTCACCTTTGTGGTAGCAGCGCTCTCTCTTACAACTGGTTTGTGAGGCATGTAAAATATTCTTGTTCTAGACAGGGAATTTTGTAGAAAAAACTAGCAAACTGCCTAACCTCAAATTTTATTTCACATTCTTACTAAATCGACCATGGAGATTCCAAATCCAAGATGGGCCAAAAAAATTATCACCGGAAGTTACTGTTTTTGATGACGTCATCAAAAAAATGATAAAAAATCTTTAAAAATCGGCCAAGGACTCGAACTCAACTTTTTTTGCATTTTTGCACCAAATTAACTATGCAGATTTCAAATCTGAGATGAAACGAAAAATATCTTGAACGCAAGTCAAATTTTGTGATGACGTCATCAACTTGGAGAAAATTCACTTTGAACCTTTTTAATTGTTTTCTTGCAACTATCATTGTCAAATATGTTCCATATTCGAATTGCACAAATTCAGTGCTTTTAAAAGATGTATTGAATTTCTATTATACTTACTTTTAAACGTTCTTTCATGACGTCATCATCATTTTATGACGTCATCGCCTTTAAAAGGTAATTGAATAACGCGTGAAAGGATGCCTAAAAATCTTTAGCTAGTTAAAAAAGTCATTCAAAATTAAAATTTCGTTGTATAGAAAATGATATGGATCCATTCATCCTTCATCACTGTCTCCTTTGCTGGAACTCCAGAAGAAAATGTAGTTCCACTCATCATCGTCTGCTTTAAGCTGATCACCTCACCATAATTTTTCCCATGGCCTAGTCCTCATTGGTTACGGAATTTTCCTCGATTTCATCACTAGAGCGCTGCAGATCTTGCAGATTTTTAGCGGAGGGTGTGCGGGGCCCTGCACAAGATGAACATAATTTGTGTGAAAAAATTTTAGAATTATTTTGCTGACTCCAGTATTTTCTGCAGATATTCACAGCTCTTTTAACGTTGACGATCGGATATTTTTGTCTTCAAGCCGTTAAGAAACGTTTTTCTCTGTTTATCCTCTTCGTGCCATTTCTTATTTATTTATCAAATGTATGTTCAAAATTAGAAGATGTAAAGAAATTTTTTTCCTATAAACCACACTAATACCACCTGTAGGCCAGATCATTCTTTCCATCGTATGTCTAACCAAAGCTTAAACGCAATTTCTCTTACAATCTTTTTTGATAATGTAACCAATAGTAAATGCTCGTGTCAACCAGTATGGATCTGGTTGTAGAGCTTCTGATCATCTGTTTTTCATTGCCTTGCGAATTCTTACTCTTATCTGCACAAGTGTTTCATCACATTTCCCTTTGTATGATTATTTTTGCACAAATTTTATCGCTTTCGTGAGAATGTCTTTGCAGATTTCCTGTCTCATCGTAACTCTCTCGAGCAACCCTGTCTCACCCTTTCCAGAACACTCCTAAAGCTTTTTAAAATGTTAGCTTTCCTTACAACAACATTACCGGTGTTGTTTCGCAGCCAATAACTGCATGAACAGCCGGTAGATTTTTAG
>NW_027019541.1:1197099-1273936 GCF_013076305.1 Rhopilema esculentum | reverse complement strand
CCCTGTGAGTAATACGATATGATATGATATTAAACACAATACCCAATTTATAGGTTTTTTACAAGCCACAATCGAGCGTGCCAAGTGCACGTACGTGATATTTTTGCACGAATTTTATGTGCACGCCAATTTTCAACGAATTGATCTTTTTCACTGCTTTCAAAACAAAGGAATCAAAGACCTTGCATGCGGTACTGTTTCGTTGAGATAGGCATATAGGCCTAGCCTAGCCTAACCTAGATAAATTTTAGAACATTTCTGGGCTGTCTTTCTGCAAGAATTATCAAGAGAAGATGTAGGTATTCGTAAATTCTGCGAAGTTTAAAACGTCTAAAGCATTGATTAGATCTAAGTATCACGTACACAACAACACGTGAAGAAAGTTTTGCCGTGAGAAAGAAAGTTTTGCCGTGAGAAAGAAAGTTTTGCCGTGAGAAAGAAAGTTTTGCCGTGAGAAAGAAAGTTTTGCCGTGAGAAAGTAAGTTTTGCCGTGAGAAAGTAAGTTTTGCAGTGAGAAAGAAAGTTTTGCCGTGAAAAAGAAAGTTTTGCCGTGAAAAAGAAAGTTTTGCCGTGAGAAAGTAAGTTTTGCCGTGGCACCTGTGGGCCACCGTACAGGGCTCTTTGTTATGCAAATATTTTACCAAATCTCACCAATCAAAATTCAAGTTTTCACATATTTGTGCGGCACGAAAAGTCTGTAAACACTATGTTAGATTACTGTGCCGCACAACTGCTGGCAAGGGAAGAAAGTGGACGAGGTTAAAAGTTGTGAAGGCGAAGAATCCCAATTTTCTTTATTCATGCGGAAGATATTTTGTCTCAACTGCGTGTTTGGATTTGCTGGAAAATTTGGAAAACCTTTTAAAAGGCCAAGGAAGCTGGAAGAGGGCCTAATGGGTGCTTTAAGACATCTTGCATTTGCAGATTTCGGGTTTCAGCAATTATAATCATCCGAGCAAACAAATTTCGATCCGCACAAAGAACGTTTACGGTGTCTTTGTTCTTTGCCACCTTCTTGGTTGTCGATAAAGCATTAAATGTTTTCAACTTTTGCTTCTTCAGCGTGTCATAGACGGGTCTTCTTGAATTCCGCATAGGCTGCCTCTCCAACATTGAAGGCACTTGCAAGGTCCTCTGCTATAGCTGTGGTGGCAACAGCTCCTTTTGAGATGCTAGAAAGCTGTTCATGGCCTGCAAATGGATCTGTACAGTTCTTTATCAAATCAGCCATGGCGGTAACATCTTTCTCATCTTGGGCATTGCGCGACGATTGAAGATCGGCATGACCATGCTTTCCTTTAGCATAGCCAACCATTTCGCGCAAATTACGCAGGAATAAAGCTCGGAACTCTGCCATCAAGTAGTATCTTTGTACTGCAGCAGGTCTCAAACTGAAGCCTTTGGTACCCCCAGGTGTTTGGGTATCCTTATTTACTATTTCCTCAAAGGTTTGGTCTACGGGAATTCTTCTAAATGTATTTTATTTGCTCAGCTGGACTGAAAATCCGCCGTTTCCCATGAATTCGTATATTTCGAGATGATCATCTTGCAGTCTTGTCATATCGCTTTAATAAGCTGACATGTATCGCAAGTAAGTGATTGCGTTGTATGCAAAGCACCAAGGAAGCATCTGGCGGATACAAGAGAGATGAGGCTCCCAATAACCTCCTCTTGAGGCACGAATCATCTGAAGAAGTAGTTCAACCATGCCTATGCAGGACATCCAGTATGCTGATAGGGGACACATTGGTATTGCGGAGAAGATCCGCGTATTCGGCAAAAAGTGAAGAATAACGCGGGAAAATTCGGCACATCAGAAACTTATCGTGATAGTTCATCAGCTAGAGTACCAATCTCATCAAGACATTCATGTACTAGAAGATTTTTCTTGATGCGAATCATGAATCAGGGTACACAGTTAAATTTGTGATGTTTTTTATGTTAAATTTACTTTCAATTCTATTTTTCAATCATATTCAAGAAGACAAATTAAGAGAAATAACTTAAGATTTTTGGGACCGGAAGTGGGACCGAAAGTGACGTCACACTCACATTGTTAGTTATCCGTTTTTAAAAAGTGGCAATTTATCTTACATGCATCATATTAAATCTAAGAATGTTTCATTTTGTGTGAAATATGAAGAATTACTGGCCAAAAGCTACATTTTAGTATATTATCAATTTATGCTGGTTTTGCGGAATTCAAGGTCACGTGAGACCTTTAATCTACTATGAAAACATTTCCATCGTATATTTTTAAATTTACACAAAATAAGCTTTGATTTGATATATGGTGGCCTTCATCCCCCCGAGTGGTAACGATAAGCCATTTTTAGCTACTTGGCCCATGATTTGCAAGAATATTCAACGCGTTTGAGGTCCTTCCTCCGTCTTGCAGGACCCAGCGTATCAAATATATTGGCAGAACATTTTACAATTATCTTAAAAAGTATCAGCTGACGCTTTGGGTATAGAGATCTCTGGAAGGGCGGATAAGCAATACTTAACTTCCTTTTTAGATGTAGACAGTATTTTCTTGCCTGGGTCAAAGATATTGGAAAAAGCTGGATATTATGTTGTCAAGCTTTTGATGCGTTATTTGCATTTCAAAACAGTGACCTTTTTGCCAAAAAATGTTGTCAACAGTTGTGACAGGCTTTGGAAAGATACTTGTCAACAAACCAAAGAATTTGTTGGATTGTATTTCATTTCAACTTTACTCTTTCTTTTTATAAGAACCAGTGAATTAAAGTTCAGGCAGACTGTTCTTTATTCTTTCGAAAATCCGAGGCTGGATTGTTTTTAATTTGTTCTTAAATTGATAGGCTGTAAGCAGTGCGATTGCTAGCTTTTTCGCTTTAGGAAGGTTTTCAAGCCTCATTTGCCAACAAAGTGAGTGAGACAACCTTCATTTGCCAAAGTTTGAATATTCACCGAAGAAACACCCACACATAGCTAAAACTCCTCGTTTTTGAGATAAAACGGTGTTCAAAATTTTACAGTAGCTCAGCCCCAGCTTGTTCTTAATTTGTTCTTAACTTTTGACCAATTTCGAGGCTCGTGTTCTGATAAAATTATTCTTATAAAAAGAAAAGAGTGTAAGATTGTGGCTTTTAAACTAAAAACATGACTTTTCTCAACTTCCTTCTTATCAGGAATTAAGAACATATCAAATCAATCCTGCAGCGCTTCAACTTTTCCGCATTGGTCTCCCCCTGAATCATATTGGTTAGTTTTCCCACGAAACTAAGGAGCTTTTTTTCCTGCCACAAAATTATTTCCTAGAGCTAACAGGAAGTAATTTGGTAAAATTTCCTCACTAGAAGACATATTGAATTCA
The DNA here is from genome assembly GCF_013076305.1 of Rhopilema esculentum. Next base: position 1,270,596 of record NW_027019541.1, on the reverse strand, counting down.
ATAGAGATGTTGAATACTTATCTCTTTGATTCCAGTAACCAAGGTTACTAAATCATTCTTGATGAAGATTGAAGAAGAGCCTTTGTTTCACATCGATGAAGTCAACCCCACGCTGTACAATGCTGTTCAAAGCCTGAATGAGGTTAAGGTTTGTGTGCAGCAGTGGTTTTAAAGACTATGATTCAAATGATTTCATTTGTAACTTCTAAATGAACTACTAGGAAGTTGGGATAAAGAGAGTGCGGAAAGGTTCCCTGAAAAGGAATTTCCTTTCACCATTGTCTTCTGTCCTCTACCTTAACTAAGACAGTGCTTTATTCCTATATTTTATGCATTTAATGCTATTAAATATTCAGTTTGCAGGCTTGTATTCACAAGTTGGCACCCCTGCAATACAATTAGTACCAATTTGCAGAGCCACATTTTAATACCCCTTTTTAGAATTTGTCTTTCCCAAACTATTCTAAGGGCATGTTCTTTTGCTCTCCTTCTTTTTACTACCCCAAAATTTCTTCACTTACGGCAAGATTTTTGCGAATAGAATAAAATTGTTCATAAAAAGCATTTCTAGAGCCCAGTACTTACAGAACGAGAAATCAAAACAGACTCAAATTTAAATCTTTGAAATTTCAACATTTGGAAGGACAACATTGCTTGCTTTGGGTTAAGACCTTCTATGCAAGGACCGAGATAGTGGGGGACTTGGGGGCTTCCCCCTCTCGAAAAACTTAAATTGCGCAAGTAAAATATTTTGGATATATTGCTGTTGTGATACTTATTTATCAGGGCTGCCCCTCCCCCCCCCAAACAAAAAGTTGTGTCTTGGTTTTTGTGTATTGGTATTTTTCATGAATTACAGCCATCTAATATAAATGATAGCAGCCAATTTTTTTGCAGATTTTAAGAATCCAGTTGCAGCATTTGAAGGGTTTCATCCTAACATGCAAGAATGATGTAGCTGAAGATTTTCGAAAACGGTGGGTATAACTTATTTTACAGTGAAACACAATCGATAAATCGATGTAGAGCTTAGGGCATCTTTTATCAATTCAAAGATACATCTGTTGTTCTTAATAGATTCTTCAAATAGTCAATATTATAACAGAATTGCAGTACGTAAAAGAAGTCAAAGGAAAACTGATTAGGTTTTCAATACCTTGAATCCTGTTGCAGAATATTAGAAAACACGGTACACTGCCGTATGAGGTCGCAATAACCAGTAACCAACAACCAGTAATTTCACAATAACGCTGGAATAAATCATAGAAGAAACCATTTCATGCTTCAACCTCATCTTTTTTCAGATTATGGCCAAGAGAATACTTGTGCGATGATATTCATCAATACTCGGCATTGGTAATTGCTTACTAATTATTAAAACATCCTCACCACCCTTGACTTACATTTCAATTTTTCATTAAAAGGAAGTGGTACAGTTAATTTTTTGTTACAGTGAAGCCCGAATATTTTGGCATAGCTCAGGTTGTTACTGGGTGCACCGGCCCCTGGGCGCCCTACTTGCTAACCCCCTGCTTAGTATTTCGCTGTGACCATCGAAAGAGTGTAACTTCTACTTCTCTCGGTGGGCCTTATGTAAGACTTAGTAGTAGAGAAAACTGTTCCCAATAAAAGCGAGAGAAAAGGATGCATTTTCGATGTCATTTTCTTTGAAAAGCAAAGGCCTTGTTTGTATAACCTTCTTTTTCTATCGTAAAAATTTTGAGGCCATGTGATTCAAGTTTATTTGCTTGAAAACCATGCTTTGGCTACTTAAAGGTTGTAGCTATTTTATACGTCAACTTTAATTTTCCTTCCTTACACCTCTCTTAGCCATAGTGAACACACAAAATCCTATTTCTTCTTTATTTTTTTCAAACGTTTTCTTCCAGGACTTGGTTCAAGTTCACACTGGGCAACTTACCAACCATCTACGAAAAATTATATCCTTTTTCACGAAGCATGTGTACAAGTGCACGGTAAGAAGAAAATTTGTTGTGGTGATATTTTTCTATATTGGTTGTATTTTGCAGTCAGTTGGTCATTAGAGCAGATAGTTCACCCACCCGTTGAGACAACAGAAAAGATCCCTTATGTGACAGCCTTAATGATAAATAAATTAATGGTTGCTATTGCAAATATCTTTTTACTTATTGAAGTTCTGTACTGTCCTATAATTGAAAAAAAGTTAAAAATGTTGTTTTTTCTAGCTTTGTAGTCAAAAGGGATTCATATGCGAGCTCTGCAGTAGTGACAAGATCATTTATCCGTTTGAAGTTCTTACAACTGTTCAGGTAAGTACCTTTCTTCTTGCTGAACTTTTTCCCCTTGGAACCTATTTTCATAGACTATCAATTTAGTCAACTCCTTAAGCACCCAATTTGTCGGGAAGTTTTGAAAATTTTTCTACGTTGTTGGAGTTTGTAGAACTTTAGCCCAACTCTCACTCAAAAAATTCCTTTATTTCTTTTTAATAAGTAAGAAAGTTTAAGTTATATCTGTTAATCTACTTTACTGTTAGAGCGTGAAATAGTTTAATTCTCTCTTCTTGAATGTCAATGTTTGATTAGAATTGGAATAGGGTACATTTCTGGGAAAACATTCAAAATTCGCGCAGAAAAATCCACCTCCCCCCCTCCCGGACTTTGAGCCACCCTTAACCCGTTGACAAAATTGTTTCTATATAAAATCTTTCTATCGTTGTTTAAGCTGCCTTCTGTCGTTCTAGTGTCATCGCTGTCAGTCTGTTTATCATAAGAAGTGCAGAAAGGATAGGAGCTGCTCAAAGTGCCTTCGTCTACAGTTCAGAAGAAAGAACCAGGAGGAGAACATGGAAGTCTAGAATTTATGGCTGCATGATTTGCTGCGATGAGTATAAGAAAAATTAACCTGCACCATATAAGTCAGTTCTAACACGTGTGCCACCCGAACAGGATGTGTTTGTGTAATTGCTACTGTTAATTGCAATGTTTTTTTCCCGTGCAAACCATTTCAACCACACCTAGCAAAAGGATGATTACAGTTCTAAGATTTTAGCTGACAACGCACTAAGGACTGATTGTTCCTTTGTTTTCGGAGCGTCAGTGTTAAATAACTTAAAGATTAATAAACTTAAAGATTTCAAATTTTGACGGTTGTCACATCTTTGGAGGTAACTTTTGTTGAATATGTTGAATCTAATAAAAGTACATCGTCACGTGCCCCTTTCTGCTATTTTATCTGCTACATCAACTAAAGTTAGTTGCCTTTGCTCTCCTTTGTATTCTCCTTTGTATTTTCTGCAGATGCAACTTGATTAGATCGTCCAGCTACTACTTGACCGAATAAATATTCTGAATAAAAAACATCATTCAAAAATATTATGGAGCAAGCCTTGTAATCCTATTGCTTTTATAAATTTATGACAATGAACTTTCAAAGTTGAAATATTAAATTTGTGTAGTTGATTGTGATGCACAACGTGCAACAAAGGATTGGTCAATTACAGTTTGCTACAAGCACTACATAGACATTGGAAAGACGATAAGACATTTGTTCGAAGGTCCGTTGGCTTTAAAACTTTTGCATCGTATGCGCATTGAGAAAGTAATTTGTTCTGAAACCTTCGATCCTAAGCGCATTGGCATATGATGCATTTTTCCCATTGGTTCGTACAAATGGATAAAACAATACCCTTTAACAAATGGAATCGAGACTCGTCTTCCCAACAATACAGTTCAAATACCAATACATCTCCTAAACTGCCAGTTCTTGGGAAATGACTTAACGAGAAAGGAATCATCAATAGTCACATTTGATCATTCCTGATTATATGACTCATTAAAGAGAAAATACAAAAAGATATGCTCAGTCAAATTTTAATAGAAATGTCTCCGTTGGGTGATAAAGTTAATCACTTCTCTTTGTTCCAATGCCAGCGAAGACAGTGCCTGCTATGATTGTGACAATTGCCACACAAGCGACATAAAACGAAGCACCGAATTTTACAAGGTCATTGCCTTCTGGCTTCAATCTAGCAGCAAAGACAGCGACTGCGATGATTTGAAATAGACCTACCAAAACAAGCAATATGTATTATTATTGAAGCATATTTAAAAGCGACTCAAGCAATTTTAGTTATGGTGTTTATTGACGAAATAGAGTCCAAACAAGATTTTGGGCTTTCTTCTACCGCTTTTATTATACGAAATTTTTTAATAAGGCTATCTTGTAAAATCTAACTCCCGAAAATCGTATAAATTTTGTAATTTGGCTGAAAATTTTTCTAGTGCAAGAAATGAAGTTTTGCTAAAATATTAAAAATGTTTTCAAATAAATACAAAATTTGGTAGGAGAAAGGGCAATTGCAGTAGTCAGGCTAATTTTTTCATTTGGATAAATTTGTCTCTGATTCGAGTCTGCACGAAGACTAAAATACAAGGGGATTATCAGGAACAAAAAGGTGATATGATAGAGAAAAGGCAGTGTTTTTACGATCTATGGTTGATGATTGGGATCCATAATAATAGTAGTTAATGATTGAAGGTCAGGATGATAATAATGATAGTTGATTACTACCATTGATCATGGTTGTTACTAATGGTGATTTATCATGATTGATGGTTTTGATTTTGATGATAAGGTAGGAGGATAATTATGAATAATTACGACTAATTTTTTATGACCGATTGATTGTAACTGATTAATTTAGACTGATTTTGACTGATTGATTATGATTGGTTCATCATGACTAATTGATTGTGACTTGATTGGTTATGACTAATTGATTGTGACTGATTGATTTTGACTGATTGATTATAATTAGTTCATCATGACTAAGTTATTATAACTGATTGATTAAGACTAATTTATTGTGACTGAATGATTATTACTAATTTTTTTTAATTGATTAATTTTGAGTAATGGATTATGACTGATTGATCATGACTGATTGATGTTGATTGATTGATTTCGACTGATAGTAATAATGACAATCAATATGAAGAAATCTCTTACCTGCGACAACTCCACTTATAACTAAGGGGATTGTTGGTTTCTTCTTCAAAGCAAACTTGCAAATGAGGAACGTCAATATCATTTCCGCCACCAGGAGGAATGCAATTACAGACATTGCCCTGACTGCATTCAGATCACCTGGAGTTTAAACAGATGTTAATTAGTGGAGTCTTTATTTTTAGACTGATTTAGCGTATACACATATAACAAGATACAAAAGGTCACTATTGAAATCAGATGCTGCTTTGCAGGAGAGAAACGAAAAGAAGGGATGAGATTGGTAGGTCACGTTCCGGAGCAGCTTCGTATGTGACCGATTGCCTAGAAGTTCTGAAGCAGAGGCTTCTCGATGACGTGTTTAGAATTTCCTACATTCTCATTGTCGCAGTCATTTTTGAGAAATTTTTCAAGCAACATTCAATTGAATGTTGTAATTGTTGAGCTACTATATCAGTCTATTTTTCGCTGCCTCTCTTTGAACGACGACCGATATTTTCGAAGCATGTCGATGATAATGAATTTTTTCATTAAAATTCAAACAAGCATCGGGCCTCATTTTGGTCTGTATTGGTGTACGTTTACTATTGTAATTACAAACACTAAATAATCTGTACAATACATTTTGTCAAGAAGCAAAGGTAGACGTTGAGTACCCTAGTTTCTTAGCGATTTTGGAAATTCGAAAAATCATTACTTCTTAAGTGTTTCTTTTTATGATGTCATCAGGTCTTACCGCATATTTAATTTTTCATGCCAGCAAGTTATCCAACAGAATTCTTTTGGGGAGGGTTTTCGTAGCAGCAAACGAAGACAATTGTCGATGTTTTCAATCGTTAACAAATACCCATGACATGTTTGTCAAGAGATTCGCTTCCATTCTATTTCTGTACTTAGATTGGGGACATATATTTTCATAAAGTTCTAAAGTTTCTAAATTTCTTATGACTACCCAGTACTCGTTTCTTATAGTTTCATAAAAAATAAGAGTACTTTTATCTTATGCTCAGACAGTCTCGTGTGCTTATAGTCGCTTATGTTTCTCTTATAGTTAGGGTCTATTTGTTTGCCGCCCGTAAGCCTTTCATGTATTCTGGTAACGTTATATGTAACATACCCTTTTACCCGGCATCGTTCCACCGAGTACTTAGCCCCATCTTCTAGCTTATTTACGTACTCACTTTAATTCAAAATAAAATTATGCGTATAATTAGGGTATAAGCTTTCTTTAATAGGGGCAACTTAAAGAACACGAGCCTCAAAATTAGTCAAAAGTTAAGAACAAATTAAGAACAGGCTGAAGCCGAGCTACTGTAAAATGTAATTACTAAGAATGTTGTAAACCCCCTTACAAAATTGCATCTCAAAATGAGGAGTTTTTTGCCGTCTAGGGGTGGTTTAGCGGTGAGTTTTCAAATTTGTCGGCAAATAGTGAATATTCAAACTTGTTGGCAAATAGAATATAAAAATAAGAAAGTCTGGTTCAGTGCGCCCGGACCTCGTTCCGGTGAACTTATTTGAAAGAACTTTAGTCAATTTAACAGACTGGAAACTGGGCCTGTCGCCTGTGAAACCAGACTGTCGGATAAATGATACACATTTCGAGATTTATGATCAGTATCTTCCTTTACACCTTGGTGCCCTCTCACCCATGCGTCGAGGGATGAAGCCAACAAAGGTATATGAATGTGTTCTAGCAGTGTATATAAAAAAGATATAGTGTAGCCATAGAGGCATACACCATACTTTAGATGTATGAATATTTCTATACATATATGAAGCGATTGACATATATAAGAAATATCCCCTTATAAAGATGTGCCACGTATAGAAAAAACAACATTGGAGTTAGATGTGACAAATAAGCGTAGAGAGTGTATGGCATGGCCAGTGGCCCAGATAGGGGGGAGCAGGGGGGGGGGCAATTTGCCCCAGGGCCTCGGCCTGAAAGGGGCCCCCAAATAATTCTGAAATTTTTTTTAAAATGTCTTCTTTTGAGACAGTAAAATGGCAGTAATTTCATTGGGTCCGTACACTGAGTCTTGTTTGAATTTAAGGCCTATCAGCTTTATTTATTGAGTCTGGGGCCCCGAGAAAAGCTGAATAAACCTTAGATCGCATATTTTACGGATTCATCTTTAAAGCTGAGTTTCCCTGAGTTTCGCAAAATCGTACTTATTGGTGGAAGGGAGCCCTGATAAAAAATTAGGTAGCCCATATAATCTTGTTTTAATCTATGACCCGTTCAAGTGAGTTATGTTTGCATTTAGACTCGTTGCATAAAGCTATATTATATTTTTGGGGCCCCTTTCAGCAAACTAGCATTAATAAAGAACCGCTTACGTTCAACAATGACTCAAGACAGACTTTCAAGCCTCGTGACCCTTTCGATCGAGCACGAACTAGCAATACCAATTGATTACGACAATATCATTGATCAATTTGCAACTGAAAAAGCAAACGTGCGCAACGTTTGGAAATAATGGGCGTTTCCCATTTTATAAAGGGTGTGGTCCCGGAATTTTTTTGTATCCGTCTCTAGGGCCCCAACCGGGACTTTGCCCCAGGGCCCAGGCCGCCTCTCGGCGGCCCTGGGCATGGCGACACCTTTTAATGCCATAAAATGCTCAAAATTCAGTGTGCGTTAACTGGCGTTAACCGAGATTAATATGCCTGTTATATATTTTCACAAGATAACTTCTTGGGGTTGGGAACGCTTGTAGGCCCCACACCAAGTTCTAGAGAATAGCTCGAAAAGAAATATATTCGATTGTGTAGGTTCCGATTTTCCAAAACAACTATAACTATAAAACAACACAATAATAAGTAAATTTTCTCCGTAAGATGATAAATCCGTGATCCGCGAAAAGGTTCTCTAGGCTCACAACTCCCCTTCAAAAACATAAACAAGCATACATACAAGCATATATTGATCTATTTTAAAAATGTCAATCAGGATTAAGATACTGGTATAAAAGTCAGGGGGTATTACACAGTTTCCCGACAATGCCTTTTTAAAGACTCATTGTTAGCAAATAATAATAATAATGATAATAATAAGACAAATATTTACAGAGAATGGCCTCAGTCACTCGAGGGTGCTTTTCATGAGGGTCCTTTAAATTCTTTAAGGCTAGAATAGGGGTTTGTGACCATAAATTTTGTAATTCTTTGTTCTTTGCATTAATAATTTTGAAAATTTGACGGATGTGAATGGTGCGATTATTATATAGTATAATGAATTGTAAAACAGGACCTTTCAATGGAGACAAATTCCCATTGTGTGTTTTGTTAGATTTGAATAGTTGTGACTGCAATAGTCTGATGACGCTGTTGAATGGTTCATTTATATCATTGAACTTTTATCCCCTTACGATGAGGTTGTTTTTTAATTCTTTTAATTTTAAAGACTCATCGCTAGCAATGGGCCTTTGCAAGCGTGGCAACGGTCCAAACAATGGCAGTAATTTTCTACGGATTAACCAAAATTGATTTTAGACAGTCTAGAAATGCATTGTGGGATGCTTACGTAGAGCAATGGCTCATTGTTAGCAATGTTGATGATGATGATGATGATGATGATGATGATGATGATGATGATGATGATGATGATGATGATGATGGCATTCTTCCGCATTTTATTCACATCATATGCTATCATGTTGACAGCTTTGGAAGTGTTCCGACTTTGACTCCTGATCCTGTCCTTTTATGATTTCCAAAAGAGGAATTTCGCATCGAGTTTGCTACGAATTTGTTTCAAAATTCTTCTTTGATTTCCACCAGACTGCGAATTCGCCGCAAAATTATATTGTGATTTTCCCCAAAACTAAATATTGTCTGAGGCTCGGTTCGGCGATTTTCAGAACACGGACAGCACGCGTGGGGGAATGTTTATAGAATCTTTTCTCATAATTATGACATATAATAAGTATTGATAATAAAATCAAGAAAATTTAAAATGCTTTCATTGGTTATTAGCGGCTGCGAAATATTTCGCGCGGTAAAATTAGAACGCTTTTCGAAATCAGAAATCAAAACTGCGCCCCCTCGATATCTTCACCAGCGATTTCGCTGCGAAATTCGCCTCATGGGAATCAGCCCATGCAGTGTGTGCTGTATGGGGTCTCTTGTAGACCAGGGTGAAAGAAGGACGGGAGACTTAGAAGGAAAATATTATTTTGCTAGAAGTGCCGTTTGCGATCTGCGCCACGGTACGGGAAGTACCAAAAAAGATATGCGAATACGACCACTTGGAACAGGATCTTAGAAATGCACAAAAAGAAATAATTTAAAGTAAAACTCAGTGCAAGTGCGTTGAGTAAGAAACAGTGACAGCAGAACAGCAAATCAAAAATCAAAACTGGAGAGCGTACTCGTTGACGAGAAAAAAGCAAATCTTCAAAATGCAATATTGACGGAATTCAAGATTATAGTTGTTCTGAGAATGCATAAAACCTAGAAAAAGACATTCAAGCAATTTTACTTGTACAGAATTGCTCCTCAAACTTTGACTTTTGAAATGACGTTTTATTTGCAAAACGTCACTATTGATTTGTCTTAGCGCCGCCTTTGTTCTCGGCGCGTTGCGGTGTTTCCTACTTTCTACATTTTAGGCTTACCTTCTCTGTTGGGATACCAATGGCCACTAGCGCAGTTGCTGAGAGACCTTATTTCCACACACGCTTTGAAAAGTCCGTAGCTCCAGGCTTGCATGCCAACATCAAATGTCAACCATTTTACTGTTGCTAATGCTGCAATCTGCAAGACGGCAGTAAGTGAAAGAAGAACAAGACCAATAATTTCAAACAAAATCATTATTCTTATGATTTCTAAGGATCGGCAGCGCTGTTACCTCTACGGATGCTTCAAAACTGTGAGTTGATGGAGAGATGTCCGAAATTGATGATACATCACATCGGTGCAAAGCCCAAATATGGTCAACGGATTTCATACGCAATTCTTTCGTACCCAGAACCGGGGGGCTGACATGACTTCCGCAAGGAATGTTTTCTCAGAAGCATGTTTTGAATTCTCAATGGGCCTTAGTGATTTCTTCCCATTTTACAGAAAACTGACGTTTGAAAAAAATGTTGCGTCTGGCTTTCTCTTTTCTTGTGTGAATAGAAACTGGAAACAGAATCTTTTAAAAAAATCCACAAAAATGCAGGTTGTTTTTTACGTTTATAATATTAGGATTGTAAATATTATCAAATTCAGAATCAAATATTGCTTTACTTGCAGAGCAGATGAAGAGAGGTGCTCATGTAAGATTTCGAATTGGTGTTGATTTTTTTATTCTAGGTGTCTCACCCAACAATTGTCGCTAAATAGGAAATTTCAGGAAATTACGTTTTAGGTAATTCAGGGACCTTCACATCTTTAAATCATTAAAGAATCAAGCAAAAGTAGTTTCTGTGTTGGTTGCTTATCGCTATTCACCCAAAGAAGGTAAGCAAAACTAAGCATTTATCATTTCCAGATTTATTGTGACACGATAAAAAACCAGTTCTTCTTTAGGTGAAATTGTACCTTGCGTCAAATTTCCCTACAGTTTTTCGGAAGAAGCGTCAACTGCAATTCACAATGAGGTTTAGTTCTCTATTACGTGCGAAAAGGATTTTCAAGACTTGAAGGAGGATTGATAACTTGTAATTGATAATAAGTGCTGCAGTTTACCCCCCCCCCAGGGGGATCACTTGAAACTTTTTATACCTGGGGGGTCCATCCGATATTTATGGGGAAGAATTTCTTTGTGATCTGTTCCTTTCTTGAACCTGATTAAACAATATACCTTTTTGATACTTATGGCTCAAACTAACACATAGCAATATCAAAAACAGGAATAAAAGATGTGTTTAAACTGATTATTGTAGAAAACATTCTAATTTACTGTGACTAGTGTAAAACCTCTTTGAAGGGGGTTTTACAGACGTGAGTTCGTAAGTCGTTCGCAGAAACGTACACGATAAATACGGCAAAAACTGTTCTCCAATTCTCTAAGTTCTTGCCCTTTTTCTAATTCATCAGTTCATGCCAAACGACTAAGAATATCTTAAACGGCTAACGGCGACAATGTAACGGCAAACACAATTCTGCAAGCTAGCGACAAGGTACACTGAGTTCGACAATCTTACGGCAAGGCAAGACTAAACCTAATTATAAAACCACCCCTTATATAGCCTAAACCTAAAGAATAATACAGTTTACAGAAGCTGATGCAATCGCAGCGCAATGATGCAATTGTTATGTGATGTCCTGCAATGAATGGTGTTGTATAGAGACAAGATTCTGAGGCAGAGATAGCATAAATTGACGTTTTTCTTTTTAATAACAACCCAAGAAATCTATTTACAATTTACGTGACCATAGCTTCACGAGCGATTAACTAGCTAACTCATTAACTAGCGTGGGCAAGTGCATTGTGTACCGAGAACTGTCAACGCTGTGGCTGACGGAAAGAGGACTGGGTCCAAACCAATGCCCTGGGCTTTTAGCAATTAAAAAAACCTTGGGACCTTGTGTTCTCCTAAGTGCTCAACAACAAGATTTTGCTTTTGATACTTTTTTAAGGTCTTGTCAGCATTTCTAGCTGACAATTTCGGATCTGCACATTTTTTTCGATACTTTTAGGTGAATTTTGCTAATTGCGGATGGAACTCCGTATATTAAATGGTTTGAGTGACGCCCCAAGGGTTTACCTGGCTTAAGAAGTAATGGGCCGACAGAATATTATCAAGACCATTCATTTTAGAGCAAGGATGCATTAGGATAAAAAACGACATAATATCATTCTTTAAATGTAGATTGAGTAGCATTATCAAACTTACCTTGCTGGTGGAAAATTCTTCATCCACACTGACCATGGAAGTCTTTCTTGGCTAATGCGTATTAAAGATCCTACAGGTAGACTAGCACGATGGTCTTTGCAACTGCAACAATATGACTTAATTCGTCGTGCAGGCAGTTCCAATGGTAACGCATATGCATTATCTCGACGCTCATACTCTGAGCAGCCTGCTTCCTCTTCTAAACCTCACTTCAGTCTTCCAGTTGTGGCTGTTGACCTTCCTTGCACTGAAGCCTCTTCACTGCATACCTTGTAAAGACAAGATCCAGATCTCTTCTCAATCATCCGGTATTTCTATTATTTTTTCTGCATTAATTCAGTAAATCACTTTCTTTATCCTTACAATGTTTTCATTCTGGATGTGCAAACATGGCCTTCTCGAGACATGAAACTGCACATTTCTGTTCAGTAAATAAAATTATTCCAATCAAAACAACACTTTCCTCTGTCATTCACAATTATGTGCAATCTTAATCACTAGATCACTAGAGTTTTAGCATGACATCCCCCCTCCCTTTTTCCCAATATAAAATAATCAGTTATTTAGCAGTATAGTATTTTCATAAATTTTAGTCTTGGAGATGCTTTTTAGCTCTGTTACAAGGTATTTTTCCTTTAGAAGCCAAGTAAAACAACTTAAATCAAGGCGTTGCTCCAGTGATTCTCAATTTCTTACAACATCTACTGCGAAGGAGACTGTCTCTTTGGCGAGAAAAATGTCCTCAGTGTGTTGCCAGTTGTTTCTAGGCCGGTTTGACACCGTATTCTCTCTAATGAACGCCGGGGTAACTCATTTTACTTTTTGGCCTCAGAGAGGGATGCACATGGAAGATAGATAGATATCCACCAATAAAGACAGTAGCTTAGTAAAAACCTGAGCTTTGAAATTCAAACGATCATTGTTTTTAAAAAAAAATAATATCGCATTTGCATCATACTTGTTAAATTAAAAGAATTTACAAGATGTCAATTTCTTCTGAGTCGGAACCCTCGTCGATCTGCTTAAACACTGGCGTAGCATCTTGAATATCTGAATTTCCAATACCATCTCTAATGAGCGCTCGTTGGAGAGAATACGGTAGGTCGACCAGCGTACTACTATGCAGTGTATATAATCTCGGAGAATTCAAATGGCCTAAAGATTGCAATTTAGTTGTTTATTTTTTGTCTTGCTAAATATTGGAAGAGTGAAAACTCGCATTGAAATATATGAAGACTGAAAATTTACTTTGAAATAGATAGAGCCTAAAAATTCGATAATTTCTTTCAATTTTGAACACAATGTTTTTGGTTTAACTTGTAAGTTTTTGTTACTTTTATATGAATGATTGCATTAATGTGGGAATATTTTTCTTGGTATGTTGTAATTGATCGGAATATTTGTCGAATATAATGCACCTACTATAAGTACGGGGGAAGGACGTGTGCCTGCCGCGATCTCCACTTACCATAAAAATAAAAAAAGTAAGGGTTAATCGAATTTTAAAAAAATATAATTCATATGTTGATGAAAGATATACACAAACGAAAAATTCAACGTCTATGAGGAGTTACACTCTTATTTTGTAAGAACCAGTAAATTTAAGTTCAGGCTGACTGGTCTTAATTTTTTCTAAAATCTGATGCAGGATTGTTTTTAATTTGTTCTTAAATTAAGAGGGTGTGAGCAGTGCTATTGCTAGCTTTATCGCTCTAAGGAGGTGTTCAGGCCTCATTTGCCAACAATGTGAGTGAGACAGCCTTAATTTGCTGACAAATTTGAATATTCACTGAAAAAGCACCCCCACATCGCTAAGAATCTTCGATTTTGAGAAAAGAACGTTGTTCAAAATTGCATTTTGCAGAAGCTCAGCCTCAGCTTGTTCTTAATTTGTTCTTAACTTTTGACCAATTTCAAGGCTCGTGTTCTTTTAAAATTATTCTTATAAAAAAAAGAGTGTATACAATTAAGGTTGCCCAAGAATGCGTGACTCCTAAATGGAGCACATAGCCATTTACACTGTGTTATATTTTTCTAAATTTCTGAACTACCATGAAAGCTGTCCTATTTTGACAGAAACCAATGTTACGAAAAACATATGTTTGTGCCCTTTTTATTCCTTTTGCCCCCCCCCCTCTATCTCAAACCTGCGTCCGGCGGCCCTGTGATGGTTATAGATTATGCAAATTATGCAAAGGAGAATTCCCTGTCTGACTGAGGACGACCCTTTCAAATTTGTTTATCTCTTTTCCACAATTTGCTTCAAAATTCTTGGAAAATCTTTCCGGATTCCTTCTTTTTTCTTATTACTTTCTTTTATTCTTGCACTTAGCTGAAATTCCCGGAAAAAATGAAAAAATCCTTCCGTATGAAAAAATTAATTTCAAAACAGCCGATTTATATAGCAAAACATTATTAACATACAATTTAAAGATATGTAGAACTTGAGAACCGTTTAGAGTAAGATGATCAAACATTCAAGAATTTTAACTTTTTCTGATACCTTTCCCTAGTGAAATTTTCAAGAAAATCTGGGAGGAAATGGTGTGATGGTTGGAATCATTTGATGCGATCTTAATACCAGTTAGAAGTCTTCTTTTTATAAAGTTCCAGTGTATGCACCTGCTGTTGGTACTGACTTTGAGAACATTTTCATTCAAAAGCTTTTGATTATGTGGTCAGAGCAGTGGACGGCGCTAACAGCAAGGTAATGGGGGAGAAGAAACATGCAGGTCACGCCCATCTTATTAACTTTAACAAGGGAGCTGAGCACCCACGAGCACCCTGAGCTACACCTGAAGAAGCGTGGAAAAGTAAAACAGACTTGACATACTGAAAAATGATACATTCAAATGCAGGATAAAAAGTCGTAATGATATAGTTACATAAGTAAACTAAAGAAAATAGTAAAGAGTTCCTTAAATAATGCCTGATTTGCAACAGCAGCTCTAAAAGACCAGCGTCTTGCAGAAATCTAAAATAACAAGATAAATCGGAAGTAAATGTTAAGCACTATAAATGACTATAAACAACACAATGGCCAACATATTATATTACAATAAGAAAAGTTTTATAATAAGACGTTATGTTAATACACGGGAACCCCCCCCCCCCTCCCTCAAAGTCTGCAAAATTATTGTGCCTTACACAGCTTTTCAAAGGGGAACCATTTTATCTTAATACTCCACCCAGTTTTTCTAGTCATTCGGAAACGATCAAGGACCTGACTATGTTTAAAGCAAGTAATGCTGGGTGTGATTGAAAGAACAAATGAACATATTCAAGAAACCAGAGCTTCATGTCAAGGCCTCCAATATGATATATTGCCCGCTAACGAATCTATCCTGGTTGCTGGAATGTAAAGTGGAATACATCGAAGAAAGCCATTTTACACTTTTAAAAAAAGTCACCTGAACCAATTACCAAACCAACTATTGGTTACCTTAATGACGTAGAAGAGAAGAAACCTTACTTTGTGAGATTTTTACGTAAATGTTTTTTAATGACGGTATTCAATATATAAATCAATTTTTACCCAGCAAATATGATGAGAGCGAAAGAATAATTGTAAGGTTAGGCTTAATAACTTGGTTTTTGTATTATTTCAGCAAACGTTCAATGTCTTTATTGTTCAATTTGACCAGCACCTGGTGAACTTCTGACCAAACGTAACTACATCAATGTTCTAGGCAAATGGAAAGACATAAGAGAAGCTTTTAGCAAGGCGCCAAACAATGAATGCGTACCCGAAAAGTTGATTTTTCCATCGTGATCGGGGTCAATCTCCTCTATTATCTGGTTAATTTCTGACTGCGACAGTTTCTCCGAAATACTCCCAAGTATTTCCTTGAAATGCGTGGAACTTATTTGTCCAGTTCCCCTTTGATCAAGGAGTTTAAAAGCCTCTTTGTGACTCTCTTCAGCCTCGGGCTCCTCATCCATACCGTCAAGTCCCATCATACGTGCCATCAACGTACAAAATTCGTCAAAGTCGATATCTCCAGTTCCTTTGAAGAAAATAAAAGTGTAACTTTCATTATCAAAATAAGTAAATGCAAGAGTAACAGGATACCTTACAGGCACTTCGGATTTCGTCACAAGATGTGTACCTTAACTGACAACAAAAGCTTTGTACCAAAGCCATCAATCAATTTATTTATGATAAATCTATATGGTTGTCCTTGCTTGGATGACAAACAAATATTAACAATGTATAAACATGTGAAAAATTAATTGCTTTTACATTGCCTTAAAAACCATCTACTCTACAAGGAATATTTCAGAACATCAACTTTGTGGAAAGTTGTATGAAAGGTAAGAACAGGTTTTGTGTATCCATTAGAAAGAATAGATATTACAGAAAGTGTGAGCGTAATTGCCTCTGCCCGTTTTTCTCGCAATCTTTTAATAAAACTATGGACAAGGAATTAAAGTAGTCAACTACCTCCACCTAGAAAAACGACTTGGTATTAAAATATATATATCAATAAAAGGATTTTCGAGAGGATGTGTTAGACGTTGCCTGGAAAGAACTGAACACTAGTCGAAAGAAACCATGATTTCTTCTTTTTATTTTTTAACTTTGTTTCTCTCTCAAGGCCTTCTTTTTTGTCAATGAAACGGAAGTAGATATAAAAAATGATTGCATGTCAGGATTGGATTTTCAAGTTCTAAATGTTTTTTCGGTATTAGCAAAAGTTCCTCAAAGCTTTGTTTCTTAGAAATTCAAAGATTCACAGAAGGTGCAAGACCTGAAGACTAACAATTGAGCTTCTTTAAATTATAGCACATAAAACCCTCTTTTGAAATCCCTAGATTCGTCGTGAATACAGTATACATACAGAAAAGTAAACATACCATATTCGCACAGTGTAAATACAATACAACATTTGCACAGTTAACATACAATACAATATGAGAATACAGTATACATAAAATATTCACCCAGTATTCATACAATACAATATTCATACAGTTTACATACAATACAATATTTTAAATACAGTATATATATAATATTTACACAGCAAGACAGCATACATACAATACGATATGCGAATAGAGTATACATATAATATTCACACAGTATACATAAAATACAATATTCACACAGTATACATACAATATAATATTCACGACCACAGTATTCAGTTGTGAATATTGATTTGAAGAGTACTCACCATCTTCGTCCACTTCACTGATCATCTGTTTCAAGTCGTCCTGGCTAGGATTCTGACCAAGATTTCTCATTACTGTACCAAGTTCGTTTGTTGTAATTGTACCATCGCCATCTTTATCAAACATTTCAAAATGCTCCTTGAACTCTAAATAAAAGAAAAAAAATTAATTTTGTTTCTCTGAGATGGTACTTTGTTTTACCGTTGCTCTGAACACATTTCAGGATTTTAAGCAAACAAGTAGAAAGTAAGCGATATTCATTCAATCAATTAGCATTATCAAGCATCCAATGCTGAACAAAATTGAACATTTACTAGTTTCAGGCCTCAGTGAAGCATTCTTGAGCAGCTGATTTGAATTCGCTCTTGTTAATCTATAAACCTTTCAAGTGTAATGTGAACGTGACAAAACAAAATTATCAATGAATGGAGATAAAAAAAATATAAAACTTTTAGATGGATATCATTCCTATTCCAGAGGAAAGGTTTTGAGCCAAATTGCTCGCTAAAGCAAAATCTAAAATCTCGCACACCAAACAATTATGTGGAGATAGTGGTTTGTGGCATGCATGCCAAGCAAAATGGCTCTAAAACAGGATGATATGAAAACTTATCGCCAAAAGGTTGCTTAGCGAATAGCTTTGCAACATTATGAGCAAAACCTGCAAATTTTCCAGTACAGTAGGAAGCATGCAATAGTTGGAGAGGCACCGTGCACTATCGTTTGATAATAAAAAAGATTGATCACGGGAAACAAAGCCATAGGGACGTCTAAATAGGCCAAAATAGAGTATATTTACAAGCATGGACTATGGGCTATGAAGTCCTTGCAAAAACGGGGCAATTGGCGGCCCTGCATTTGGGCACAGCAACGCTTAGTTCGAAGAGAAAGAATTTCAGTGAAGCAAAGTAAGATTCACAGTAAAATTCCGCATTTGGTTGGCTTTGATGAGTCGTGCTTTTTTCAGGGCACAGAGATAGAAAAATAAGGAACTTAAGAAACTAGGACTTGGACTGGGTTCCTTATAAAAACGTGAAATATAAAAAACTTGAAATTAAAATAGTGTCATTTGTGCAGGTACATATATCTAGCAGTAATGCATTCAAACGATGGGAAAAGACCTAATAAATTAATTTTTTAAGACCTTCTGACTAGAAAACGAAGCGGAATGACAAAATTGGAGTCTTTATCTCCTTTGGAATAAAATTCGATTTTATTTCCAAGAAAACATTTATTTTCCTCTTATAGAGCAGATGTTGTATTCCCCCGGATTTCTACTTGGAAATTTGATTCCAGTTTGGGTGTTGCCAGTCGTATCAAATTTATAACAACGTGTTCGGATGGACTAGTCTCATTCAGTTGTAACCAATAAGACAAACTCTCTCTTTCATTTCAATCAAGAGAGCATCGTACCGCAAGAAGAAAGCACTAAGTGCCATCCAAATCCCAACTTCAAATAATTCTCTTCATCCAAATTACAATAGCTAATTTTATCATTGTAAAACGTCATTTTGGCATATAGATTTTGTCAGTATCGGGATTAAAAAATGATTGCGTTTTGCCAAGAGGGGTCGTGGCTTCAGTTCCATAGAAGAGGGAAAACCTAACTAACTAACTCCATCAGAAGAATTTGTCAAATTTGAGCATGACTCATCATGAGCATGAGTTCTAGCCCGTTTATTAGCGACTGATCTCAACAACAAATGCGGAACTTACCTTCAAGTTGCTCGCTTGTCAGTTTGGTAGCCTGCAATGAAAAGATTAACATTGATTAGGCGATGACAAACACAAATTGTCATTTTCAGGAAAATCGAGACCAAATCAAGCCTCAAATCGAGGCAATTCAACGAAAAATTTCATTGCAATGTAATACGGTTCAAGGGAATCGCAGTGTGGATTTTTGGAGGAAAAAATCCAAAATAACTGGGAAAAGATGAATAATAACAGATAAAAAAATACTAGGATATCAATCTTCTAGGATATTCATTATTTGATATAGATTTTTCTTTCACAATAAAAGGGCGGAACCATATTTTAACCGGATCCCCTGCCAACTTCATATTTTAACCGGATATACTGCTGGCAACTTCATATTAAAAGATATATAAAACACCTTATGTTATCATTATATATCCATGAGATAGATTGATTGGTCGACTGATTGATTCACTAAGCTCAAACGAGGTTCAATTTATCGTAAAAGTTTAGCTATTCGCGCCGCTAAAAAGTTAATTCTTCATTTTTTGTGCGTTATGGTTGATGTTTTCTCATTTATAAAATCGATTAACAAAATATATACTGAATAAGTTGTAATTGAAGGAAATGAAATGATTCGATTTCATCCCTTGCTCTAGGTCCCATCGTAGTTTTTCTAAACACCCTAAAATCATTCACTCGAATACAAGAGTGGTCGAATTACATTCCAGAGGAGAGTACCACATTGTACTGTCTGCCCGCAAAACAAATTTGCCTTTGTCTCCCTTTTGGGACGATATCCAGGACATTTATCATTATTTCTTCTGATAAAATACTATTACCAAAGCAAATAAAACAGTAATTTTCGGTTTAGAAGAAACAGAGAAAATATTCAGCAAGAGGGTTTCTCGACAGTTTGGGTTCTGATAGACCTTCGGTAAAATCGTCCTTTGTTTATTTCTGAAGTTTATTATTCTCCAAATTGAACATTTTTCGGGGGTAGGTGAAGCATCGCATGTGCTTTAACGAGGGCTAAAAAGTTTTCATATTTATCATCTTCTTATATGACCTCCTTTTTGGGGTACTTGAGCTTCTTTTATTACGAAATTTCAAATATGCAGCGGACAGGACTTTTTGTTAAAGTTCAAAATTCTTGATTATCACATTTGACCAGTAAAAAGATATGTCATATTAATATATGGCAGGCGGATGTGACGGACGGACATGACGGATGGACATGGCGGACGGACATGGCGGACGGACATGGCGGATGGACATGGCGGAAGGACATGGCGGACGGACACGACGGACGGACATGGTGGAGGGATATGGAGGATTGTTATAACTCGATTCCAATTTCGTCGAGTACAAGAGGATGTTTACTCTTGCAAATAACGTGCGAGATTTTCTCAAAATCAAAAGGATTTCCAGGAATTTTCAGCCAAAAAAAATAAGATTTCCACCATTGGTAACGAGACTCTTTTTAGGATGATTCACCCCTCACTACTGTTTGAAATCAGGCATGCTCTCGAAAAAGTCACATTTTACATACAAATTAGTCACAACAAATTACATTAATCTCATAAAAATCACCAGACACATTTATCACAAATATTTGAATCTTTGACTACTATAATTAACTATGTTATGGAAAAATGAAACAATTAGAATGTAACTGCCAAAATTTTAATAAGCACCTTTGGAAATATACCAAACACGATCGAAAACAACAACAAAAAATTCGAGAGCGGAAATAGAAGATAGGACTGGAGACGCGGAAGACCGTCTATCCGAGAAGAAAGAAAAGTAAATAAGGAGTAGGAAAACACTTTTCCTTTCTTCTCGGCTAGAAGCTCATCCACTTCTCCGCTTGGCTTTCTATCTACGCGCTCGAAATTTTGTGGCTCGTTGCTATGGAGTTTCCTCAATTCCATGAAGCAAGTTATAAAAATCTTTGCCAAACTGGCATGATAGCTTGTCATTAGATTTATGAAATACTGTAGTTTAATTGGAATTATGACTTGATTTAGGGTCATCTATTGTTTTTCTTGTGTGTCCCACCTTATCTTGATCTGTTCAAAACGTGTTTCATTTGCACAGAATCCTATTTGAGGAAAACTGTTCTGTGTTCTTTATAAAGAGTTAACATAGATTTACCTGGAAACGCAAACTCTGTTTTATCGAGGGGTATCAAGAGCCAAACTCACTAGATTTGTGCCATTTCAACACAATGAATAACAAAATTAGGCCTCGTTTCTTGAATCTTTAATTATGTGGCCCTTCTGATGACATCCAAATTATTGCTATAAATACTAGCGCTCTTGCTTATGTTCTGCGTACGGCCAGTGGAAGTTTAATCTCAAATCTAGGATGCCCAAAGTGTGCTCAAAACATGAAGCTATGTGTTTAGAGAAGGCACCGATGACAAACCTACCCAGTCTGTTTTTGATGTAGAAGCCATTTCTTTAGCACGTCTCAGCCCTGTGTTTACGCCCAAAATCTTTTATGGACCGATGCAAGACAACAGTAAAACCAACTCGAATGCCAACGAAAACTATCAGAATTCCGCTTTTCAATAGTCTATATTGTTATTCAAATGAAAGAATTCCTTGATCGAAGCTTTCGAGTAAACGAAGAATTGACAGGTCGAGCTCAAATTGGATGAAATGCCCTTGTCTTGCTTTGTGAATTAAGGATTACATAAATGTTTTTAACACACAAAGGCAGTCATCCTGAGTTACACCCGATCTTTTGTTATAAATATCAACCCTATTCAAGTTTACTTGCCAAAACCATGGATACCATTATCACCACATAGCGAGCAGACAATGCTTGTAGCACTTTTTCTGTCAAAACTGATGTCGCACATTGTCCTTTTCCCCGAGACATGAAAATTCTAGAATTGCCAAGCTAGAGCTTGACATTAGGAAGGAATAAGGGCCTATCCTACATAAAACACAGGGTATAAAAACCGGTACAAACAGCTTGGTCTGAACAAACTTAACTTCACACTACAGAACAGCTGGCACTGCAGTTAAAATGTAGAGGAGAAATCGCCCAGGAATGCCGCAGCACGTGGACTTACAGGAGCGGTTGTCCCTTGCTCTAACAAAATTTATTAAAATACTTTATTTTGCCATTGCTTTGCCCGACACTACCTTTAAGCAGTTTGTACCTGAAGAATTGATAATGAAAAGTAAAAGCGACGCAAGGATGTTGACTCCGTCCGCAATATAACGCCAAATAAGAACAACATAAAAACATGCCTAGACTCCGACAAAAAATTAGCGTATTCTGAGTGCTGGGCACAGGGCAATCATTCTAAAAATAGTACAAGAGGTATTTCTGAGGGTGGGGACTATTTTATTTTTTTCAGCAATTCAAATTGTGTAAGGTTACAAAAATTTAATTTACCAACTGCTGAGCACAGAAGCCCCTTCTAGAAATTTAGCAAAACATTGAAAAAGCTCTCTTTTTTTCAAACAAATCGGGGACATGCCCCCAGGCCCCTTCGCTGGGGGTCATACACTAGGCCTGTTCATGTTTGATACAAAAATGTCAGAAAAAGACGTTTTATACTCTGAGGAGTGTCAGACGAAAAAGCTTTTAGTAGTATGTTGTAAAATGTTTGTTTTTTTCAAAGCAATTTTCGAGTTCTGTACCGCCAAAAATTGTTGACTATTATTAATTGTATCAACAGTATTATTAATTGGAATACACGCTTATTTATATGGAAGTACTTTATAAGGAAGGTAGTTCTCGGCTCGGCAAAAACGTAGGGAATTTCTAGTACTGGATAGAAAAATGCTAAGGGCAAAAACATCTGATGCTGCAAATTTTAAGAGATGCTGCAAAATTATCTAAATATTTTGTTTCTAACCAGGCTCGTAGCCAAGGGGTGGCATGGGGTGGCAATGCCACTCCTGGAGCAAGAGAGTACCAGCTGTTTGCCACCCGTATATATTCTCTCCAACTTTCTCAATGGGCTTTTCCGTCGTTTTCATTGGATTGTCATGACAATTTGAGTCAAGATAACTCTGACAGAAGGAAAATTGTTTAGGGCTTTTATTACGAGACCTTGATACCTCTGTACAAATATGCAGCGTAAATATTCTCTGTTCTGGAGAAAACATTCGAGGAGCTTGATGTGTTTTCTCCAAGCAGTGTGCAAATCTTCTCTCGAATGCTTCTCTCGATGTGAAGTGGCCAGAAAGCGAGCTCATCTAGCCGATACTCCCTTTTAATCAATTTCTAAAAGTTGCAGTTACTCCTTGCTTCACATCAACACATAGAGACTTTGAAAAATGCTGCATAGATAAGGATAGATTCCTCTTAGCGAAGTTCTTTATGGACAGAGAGGGAGAACAAGCTTGCATGTCTCGCATTTTGAAAATGTAATCTTAAAAATTTTCTAGCTGATTAGAAATTTAGTGGAAACATTTTACAACTATTTCACTTCTTTGCTTCCACCAACTCTCCGCACCCTGCTCCCCTCCCTACACAAAACTCGCCTGCATTTGCCACCCCTACGCCAAAGGCCTGGCTACGGGCTTATTTCTGACCAGGTAATGTTTCCAGGTGTACGAAAATAAGGACACCCTGACCTCTGTTGGTCACTCTGACCTTTACTGCTCAATACCTCTGACGTCAGATGCACTCTAACCCAGGGGCAGATCCACAACTAACCCTGGCTGCTGCACGATAAAGGGGGCTAGTGGACACAGCCCCCGGAACATTTTTATTTTGCCATGCCCTCCAGTTCTTCAGAAAATTTTAACTTATAAAGTTATTACGCTGATAAGTTTGGTAGTAATTTAAACAAGGTTGCCACTATTTCAACTGATGAACGTGTGCATTGCAAGACGTGTTTGCTCAAACGACCACCCCTTATTGCTCCCTCATTCCTCTGGAAAACTTACAATAAGTAAATACTGTTACCAATGCCGTGTAAAGATTAGTAAAGAAGTTAAGTAAAGAGTTAAGAAATAGTTGAATTTTGAAAAAATCCCAGAATACCGAAATTTTGTGAAAATCCATGACATAGCTAGCTGGTGTGGTACTTCATCCAGAATAACGATAACATAGTTGGCAAATAAATTTATGACTTGATAACGAGTACATGCTCGAAACGTCGAGTTTTTAACAACATAGCTAGCTGACCTCTGTTAGTCAATAGGACCCATAAAAAAGTTATATATCAATAGCATGCCTCAGGAGAAAATATTTGGAGACTACAGCCCCCCCCCTCCCCCCCCCCCCCCCCCACCCCGACTCCGGCGTGCCTGGGAGAATGAGTAGCTAAATCGCCCACAAAATTGTTGTGTTCATCTATTCTTTAAATGCTTCCTGCATTGTTCTACTGACAGGGTGACTCGCAAAATTCTCTTTCTCGCTTTGTGAATGTAGGAAAACATAAAAATCTTTTGGCAAATTTGGTGCTATCATGCTGGAAAGAGGCTGGCGTAGAATGAATTTGATAGTATGCGTTCATGACAGGGTTGCCAACTGGCCTACTGGAAGGCGAAGTTTGAGAAATCTGGCCTTTTTTAAGAATTTTTGGCTACGAAATTTTACCTTTGGTCTCCTGCCTTATTTTGGCATTTTTTGGCCTCCTAAAGGAATGTTCGAAAATGAGATTAAAACCCCATAAAATCATAAAATGGATAATCATAATATGTCCATGAATCTGACAGACACTTGAGGTGGCATTGATTTATTCCAAATGGATCAGATTGATTCATTCCGAATGGATCAATGTCTGAATTTCTCATTTAATGACGTGAAGTCTTTGTTATTGCTTATTTTTTCAACATTTGAATGACCTACTTTTTGAGTATTTCCTTTGATAACTGGGCCTCCGACGAATGGGGGGCCGAGTGGCCATGCCCCCCATTTTCCTTCAAAATAATAGAGATTTTTCAAAATCTCCTGCCAGGGCTGTTAAAGTTTCCCTTAGCTCCCCCTCCTCCTCTTTTTCAACCTGTGTCGGTGCCCATGGATAATTTATATTGTATTTGCAAACAATCTTTTGGTGGTACAAAAATGTAAACGTTTTCGATCTACGTTCTAACGTTTTATACTCTGAAGAGTGCTTGACAAGAAGCTTTAGTGTGACTCAAAATGTTTGCTTTTGTCAAACTCATTTTTAAAATAGAATTGGCAATTTTTTAGTAATCAATAGCATTCATAATCGCAGAGATTGATCTACCCATTTGTAAAAAGTTACAATAGATAGTTAATGATTTTATAATCGCAGAGATTGATCTACCCTTTATTTTCTCGAGTTTCTAATCTATGTCGACCAAGTAGCAAGGTAGATATTACAGAGCAAGGAAGTACAAGAAGTCTTAGGAAGCGCAATATGTTTGGCTTACAGAATCTGCTGATGGAAAGGGCAACGGATATACTGCAAACTAAGCTTGTTTTTTCTGCGCCTGCGCATGATGACGTCATTGTGTTATGGATAAATTTGGCCTGTTTTGACCTGATTTGGCCTATTTTCATAAACGGTTTGGCTACTTAGTACCCATACCACCTGGCGACCCTGGTGCATGATCAATGCTACAATGTCTGTCGGTCAAAAGTCTTGGAGCGCTAAAAAAGTTTCAAAAAGTATTTAATTATTCTCTATAGGATGAACTTTTTGAATTTTGAACTTAAGCTGTATTTTAGAATTTAGGGTGGCTGAGCTAATTTTTAACATTAATTCGGGGAAACAAATGCCACTTGGCTATTTCTTCAGCCCTGAATGGAACAAAGATCAATAGTTAACTGAAACTGATTGGGTATTCAAGTCTCATTTTCAAGCATTGTAATCCAGTCAGCGACAAAACAGGAAATGAGAACGTGAGCGACGGAGCACAGGGTATAAGTGCGCGCACGGGATGCGCACAAGGTAGCTGGTTTTAATTTGTTTTGCTCTAATTCCAAAACGTGTGTTTGTTTCCATGGTTAGAGAAAGGGGCTGGAACAAGGGATGTAAAAGAGGTGGCTCAGGGGGCTCAGCCTACCTTTTATTTTTTAAAAGGTGAGCTGTACCCCCACCTTTTATTCTGGGTAATTCTAAAATATCATAGCTAATTTCTGCCAGAACCAGATCTTTGAATGAACCAATATTACGTTTTTACATTTCCATTCATGTGTGACCTCAATAGCCCACTTGATAACTGAGAAATAAATAAATGCTGGCTAAATTTCACTACTTTAAATTCTTTACTTTTGAAATTTTTCTACTCAAGTAACAAGTAGACATTACCGTAGAAAAATCAAAATATAAAGATATTTATATTAAGGCGCCATGCAAAAGAAAGCAACTGAAACGTTCAATTTGTTTACAATATAGAAGAAGCTCTATGGCTCCCCTCTACATTTTTGGCCCGGAAAACAAACAATAGAACAATAGCACAACTCTAAACAAAGCAATAAACTCTATTGTCTATGCCCGAAAAGCTTTGAACGAACTTTGAACCCTGGGTCAGGCCCGTAGACGGCTAAGCTAGATTGGGAAGGGATGGGGGCATGGATAGAAATAAAGCTTTTTCTATATCTGCCTTGCGAAATAGTGTCAGATCAAGCTGCGCTTACAAGATCCTCAAACACAATTTTCGCAAATTATTAGGGGGAGGGGTATTGCCCCCTGCCCCCCGTGTCGAAGGCCCTGCCCTAGATACAAAACTCACTTTATGTAAAATAGGAATGCGCCTCTTATTTATATAGAATGAGTCTGGTACCCAGGGTATGGATGAACCAGCAAGAAATATGCCATCTTTCCCTTTGTGGATTTGCCAAAACTTTGGTACACTCGTTGTACTTCCCGTATCTGAAAGACGCCAATGTAAGCCAGTTTTATTTGTATCTTAATTTTTGCATTGTAGAAGAATGCATTCGGCACTTTGGTCTGGAAGTAATCTCTATGTTTTCAGATTTCTTTAATCTTTTGCAAAAGTCAGCAAATTTCTTATGCAATCTTCTACAACACTTTTGTAGTTTGTTCCCTGTCCGTTTGAAAGTAGAAATATATTTGTATTGTTTTTATTGTAAAAATATATTGACAGGAGTGCTGAGCCAGACCATTCCTAAAATCTCTATTTGCTTGTGAGCCAGGGAAGCAAAGTAGCAAGGTGTAATTTTCAGCTTTTAAGAAAAAGTACGTATCTACCAAAGCAACCAATTCTAACAAGCCTTTGCAGACTTTGCCTAAAATGTTATAAGGTTTGGAACATCAGAGTCAGCTTAATGGCAGAACAGGTTGTCCCCTTTATTTGGTAGCCCTCACGACTGACAAAGTCCTCTTAAAATCAGGCACTGTCCCTGGTTTGACAGAAACTGTCATAAAAAGCATTTATTTGCTCTTGAAATCGTTTTAGAACATAATAATCAGCTACAGGCACCCATCATACAACCAAGGATAAGAATTTTCAGCAAATGCTAACTCAAAACTTACCATAACGATAACAGATGTTTCAGAGTTAAGGCGATGGTCTTCCTTACAGCTTCCTATGATCTGACACTGGGCTTGTCTTTCTCTACTCGGTCTGTTGCGAGAATTTCAATAGACTAATTTAACAATCATTTTGTTAGTTTTTGTTCTCGATTAAGAAGATTAACAAACGGCAAGCTGAATAAGGGCAAAGAATGCGAAGTCCCGCGAAGGATTTTCGTTGTGGAAAAGCAATTTGAAATAATGTTTTTGCTTAAGTTCAAAAGATGGCATTTTATCTAAGAATTTGTGGTCTATTAGAGCTAAAAGGGAAGCTTAGAAAGACCCCTGGGTCTACAACCGTAGGCCATAACACTCGTGTTTGTTGGGAACGCAGATATCCTGCGGGACAGGTTTCCGTGGCCTGTCCAATCAAGAGCATAAATAGGATTGAAATAGCAAACAACAGACAAATGCAATTTTATTTGACAAGATCGCTTGCTTACTTATCGTATTAAGTTATTTACTTTTTGTTTTTATCGTAAGGCCCTTCCGCCCATTCGATTTTTATAAAGATTTTCAGCAGCGACGATATGGTTATTCTTTACAGGGCCATGTCTCGCATTCAGTTAAGTTAATCCAAAAGCAATATAATCTGGCAATATCTTCTTGATACTTTGATATTATTAGATGAGAATGGCTTGAGACCTTGATTTATTACTCCTCCTGTTGAGCCTACGGCTGATGAGCAATATTTAGCAACGAAAAAGTTCACCATGCTTGGAAAAATGAGGCTCAAAAACAAGCAACCCAATAACGAAGCAAAAATGGTTCATTAACAAATAACAACTGCAGACTAAAAACGTTTGTTTGTTTATGAAATGAAAGGAAATAGATGCAAGGAATTGATAGTAAAATATGTCGATTGTATATGAAATCCAATATTTTATATAAAATGTATAATATACACATGTGCAAAATTAATTCAGTTATAATTGTTTTTTTACATATGAAACGATTGTAAGAGTGGATGAGCACCACGGAGATTTGCGTTTTGTCTTTTCTGACCCCACATTTCCAACACGTCTATACCTTCACTGCACATGCGTACACAAATAATATACTTTCACAGTCGCAATATTCTTTGGTCAGGAAACGGTTTCATATTGGCTAAATAGTAATCTTCACTTTCAGATAATATGATAAAAGCTAGAAAAATTTCCCTTTGCTGTTTACTCTCTGTCTATATAGACCAGGCGAGGAAGGGGGGGTATCGTCACCCATCGAGGGAATTTGCAAGACCAACTCTATTTGGTCAATTTCGATACGCTGATTACGAAAATCGATGTTATACGGAGAAATTCGGTACCAGGAAGCCTCTATTTCACGTTCAAACGCTCGTTTTCATCAAAATTTGAACGTTGAAAAAAAGTTTGTAAATTTTTTATTCTCATCAATTTCGATATGGTCCCCTTTTCATGCTGAAATCGTGCATTTATCGTTTTCAATATTTTTAGAGTAAAATCTGCTGCTCACATAGATTTGCTTTAAAAGCTTAAAAAATATTATGTCAAAAGGCATTATAATACGGCTAATAAACATTTAAAGTTGTTTTGAATAAACATTCTAGTATCCGTTGTCATCAGGGTCATTGCTATACTCATCCTCAAAGCAATTGTCATTAATTGGGTCAATATTGTCTTCTTCAGCATCTTGATTGATATTTAGAAGCAGCTCGGCATTATTATCTAGGTAGATATCTTTACTCCACGATGCGTTACCGGCTGCATCCCAACCATGATCAACTGGACTGCCAATGCTTAACTCCAACTGGTCTGCATTTCTGTAAATGTTTGCAACATAAGCTAATGAAGCTTTGTGCAAATGAGATTGGCAACACACGGTGGCATTAAGCTAAGTTAAAAAACTTTCCCTTAAGTTAAAAAGCCTTCCAGAAACTCTTTGAGCGGGCGTCATTGGCCTTGGTGACAGTTGTTGAAAAACCGTAAAGAAAGCATGTAAACTTCTCCAGGACCTCGATAGCATTTGGATGGGCTGGACATCTGTTCCAAGCCTTGCAAAAGTGCTCACGAATTCGTTGCGCTTTAACATTGCTTTTCAGAATGACTTTTTCCCCTTTTTTGGTCGCTATTGCTCGCCTTTTAATTGAAGACAATGTTGATATGATAGACAGCATGAAGCAAGACCACTGAATAAATTTTCTGTATGACAATTTGAGTAGCGCAGTGAAAAATCTAACTGAGATCTTTCTGGGGAACGGCTATCCAGAGGATGTTATTTCAGTTTACATTAAGGAGAAGATAGGAAATTTCTCGGCTGACGTAAAATTTGGTCCTCAAAAGTGCCCGGTCTATCTAAAACTACCATGGATCGGTGACAGTTCCCTACGTTTTGAAAGCCAAATCGTAGGCCATTGCAAATTGTTTCTTTACAGTCAACCCACGTGTTTTTTATAGTACGAAAAAGGCCCTTCCGTGCATTCAAAAGGACTGCGTTCCTGCCACACAAAAAAGTTCCGTTGTATATGAATTTACGTGCCAGTGTGATTCTGGCTACGTAGGACGCACTACCTAAAGATTGGAGGATAGAATAAAACAACATGTTCCGTCTAATATTAGAAACAAAACCCATCCGCAAAGAGAACAGCCACCTCGGTCTTGCAAATCTAAAATTACAACTAAAATCTGCGATTCTGCTATCAGGCAGCATATACTAGAAAACCCAGATTGTGCAAAAACTATAATGGCGACATGTTTCGGATTATTGGTAAAGCCCGATCGTCGTTCTACCTAGCAGTTTTGGAATCTATCTACATAAGCACGAAAAAACCTCTTCTGTGTAGAGAAAAAGAGTTCGTTTTCACCTTAGGACTCCACTGGTAACATTCTAATAGGCAAGCGGCACTGATTGGTCAACCTATACAGTCATGTGCTCCTGTTTCTGATTGGCCTATTTCGATCCACAACTGGGTATATATATTTCCTAGCGTAGAGTTTTCGATCTATGTTCTGACGTTTTAAAGTCTGAAGAGTGTCAGATGAAAAGCTTTAGTTTACTAAATGTTTGTTTTTTTCAAAGCCATTTTCAAGCTTTGTACCACCAAAAGATTGTTTACAACTTTAAATGTTTATTAGCCGTATTATATAGCCTTTTGACATAACCTTTTTCAAGCTTTTAAAGCAAATCTATGTGCGCAGCAGATTTTACTCTAGAAATATTGAAAACGATAAATAAACGATTTCAGAATGAAAAAGGGACCAGTGCATTCAGAATTCCGTCGTATGATATCAACCTTCGAAATCAGTATATCGAAATTGATGAGAATAAAAAATTTACAAACTTTTTTCAACGTTCAAATTTTGATGAAAACGAGGTTTGGACGTGAAATAGAGGCCTCCTGGTACTGAATTTACATTTATAAAATAACTTTTTGAAATCAGCACATCGAAATTGATAAAAATCGATTCATTTACAAACTTTCATTCAACGTTCAAATTTGGACGAAAACGAGGTTTGAACGTGAAATAGAGGCTTCCTGGTACCAAATTTCTCCGTATAACATCGATTTTCGTAATCAGCGTATCGAAATTGACCATATAGAGTTGGTCTTGCAAATTCCCTCGATGGGTGACGATACCCCCCCTTCCTCGCCTGGTCTAATACAGACTAAACTTATCAACAAGATATCCTTGATAACCTTATCATCAAAAAGTCACAATTTTAGGCGTAAGCATTCAGCAAAGGCTGTGCTGACATCGCAATAAAAAATTTCTGTTTTGAATGGGTTGACTCAAAGGGCATTCAAGTGAAACACATCCCATTATGCGCATCCAGTTTTGGAGCAATGGTTTGGTAACTGGATATTTAAATGAATCGTTCAAGAATTGTTTGCTTTTCCAATTTTTAACCGTCTTTATTTGACTCAGAAAAAGAATGATTGAGAAGAAATTCAACAAAGTCGAAAGACAAAGTGCAAGCGTATCAGTAGTTAAACTTTTTAAATAAAAAAACAAAGCCGGGTCCCCATCAATTTACTTATGTTTTAAACAATTTATTTACTCGTATACATTGTAACAATGAGGGACTTAAAATGACTTTTCCTTTAATAACGCAGTGACTTTCCCAATTGTTTCTATTATTCTAAGACTTGGAGGACTTAATCGAAAAGGCGGCAAGGGTTACTGAATATTCAAACTCCCTTATAGATTCAATTTGCATCAATATTAAGCATTAAGTTATTCGAAAATGGCTTTGAAAAAAGCAAACATTTTACAACATACTTAAAGCTTTTTCGTCTGACACTCCTCAGAGCATAAAACGTCAGAATAGGTTCCGAAAAAACACGATGGAAAAATATATACCCAGTTGTGGATCGAAATAGGCCAATCAGAAAAACGCAAGCACAAGACCGGTATAGTTGACCAATCAGTGCCGCGAGCCTAAAGAAATTAAGTTATTCAATTGGATTTTAGTAACATCCGTCTTCTTGTTTTCCCTTGAAAACGGACTCATTGTGATTTCCTACGCGCGCGTTCTGAGTACCCTGATCTTATAAGCCCTTCACAGCTGTTTGGGAAAAGTCACTTAACGGATAGGAATAGATCCAATCCCTCTACCAAGCTGAGGGAAGTTTGTTCTCGGCGAACAGAACATTTTCAAACTACGCATGCGCACAGAGGGTTGCAGTACTCGCGAACAAAAAGATTGGAGTGGCGATTGTCCGACGTTTGTACACTTGTGTGATTAACCGTTTGTGTTTAAACAGTTTTTTTTGTTTAATTGATTATAAAAACTCCCGAATAAAAAGTACTTTTTCATTGTCCCGTTTATTGTTTTTGATTAGATGCTCCAAACATTATCTCCTTAGTTGCAGCGTTCTATATATTTCGAACTCCCTAGTTGCGCAAAATTTTATGAATTATAACCCACTTGTTTAGTTAGATTCCCTCCAAGCACTGAGCAGCAAGTACATTTTCAAGACCCCGTTTACACGAAACCTGGACCAGATCAGATCCACAAGTATCCGGACACTTTTGGACCCGACCCTTGAAAAGGCAATACGTTTACACAGGATCCGATCCAAAACCAGTTGTGTTTACACGGGAACGGATCCAGATGAATTCAACAGGTTACGCGCATATGCTTTTCTAAAGTTGGCGCGCATATGACGAGCGTGATCAAAACACAGTTCACCCTGAACATGGAGGGGGGTAACACTAAAGAGGGTAAATTTTCGTGGACTAAAGGAGAAACTGCGCTAATTTTGAAAGTGGTAATGGACTACAAACTGCAAAGCTTGCAGGTGGACAGGATTGGGAAAATATGAGGACAAAATACGACGACATGTCGTAAAGTTTCGCAATAATTCTTCAAAACAGTAGTCCATCAACTTGATGTTCGGTTTTCTGGCGCCAAAAAGCAAGGGATTACATATTTAAACCATCTCGAACTGAAAAATATTCTCAATTTCGACGAATAACGTAGACGGATCCGATCTGGACCAGATCCACCCGTTTACACGGGATCCGGTCCAGATCGGAGCCATACTGGATCACCTCTGAAAGCGATCCCAAAAGTGTTCGGATAGCGGATCCAAAAGTATACGGATCGGCCAGTTCCCAAGTAAACGCAAGCGGATGCACTCTCGTGTAAACGGGGTCTAAGATCACGAAAGCATAAGCCTACCGCTGATCACTGGTCTTTTTTATTACCAGCAGATGTGTAAATCCGAAAGCGAGGCTGAACTGGAATTTGCAGATGACAATGTAGGTGAAATTATGAAATTAACTGGGAGACGACTCGCACATGATCTGAAGTTGATTAATTTCTGCAAGCATAGCCACAAATCATAGCGAGCGCCAGAGGAATACAACATAAATTTACTCAAATTGAAAAGACCCTGCAGAGAGTAATCAAACGTTTTCCTTGATTACGGAACTCTCACGTAGCCTAGAAAAGCGTTACTCAAAACCTAGATGGTTAATTCTCGTGCTTAAAAGAGATTACCAAAATCCAAAGTGCTGGTTTTCTAAGCTTGTCTTTATGGGTGGTTTGTAGTTTTGACCTTCAATGATAATTCCAAACACCTTGCGCTAAACATGATGCATACAGGATCATCCATACACAAGCATAAATCTAAGAGTAGCTAGCTTCACCATGGCCTAAAAATTAGGCTTGTTTTTTGGCAGCTACAAAGCTAATCTTGCAGTCCAAGGCAACCGAACTTTATTAAAGCTTGGTCCTGTTTTGTTCAATGACTTGCGGTAATGCAATTAAACCCATGTTCCCAGTTGCATAGTGCCGATGCTTGACAGCGGCGAACCGGACAGTTAACAGCCCGAGATTTGACATCCCGAATTTTGTAGAAAAGTCTGTAAATCTTTGTTATCTGATGAAATCACAAGATACTGAGCCAACCAGTTAAGTCAAGTAGTGGCTCTGTTTTGCATTAAGTCGAATGGTTGAAAGAGCTTGTTTAGTTGCCAGAATTTTTCAACAGATTTGTGATAAAAGTTGTTAAAATTTTCTCAAGGGAAGCCCTTGGATTCCCGAAGCCTTTGTGGTGATAGCTCAACAGTATTTAAAAAATAGCTATACTAATAGTAATATATGCAAACAACTCATAGTAGCAAAAATATCGATCCTCCTTAGCTTATCAATGCCTTTCATTAGAGTGCAAATTTGTGATAAAATTGCTATAGCTGATGGAATCTAGCAAGTTTGTTTGTTTGTTAATTTGTAACCACATTTTAATTCGATATTGCTTCTAGCCATGCATATATATATGGAAATATACACATGCAACTAATCTAAATCGAATCTACTGTATAACAAATGAAGAGGAAATAACTAAGGAAATAAATACGTACATACATAAGCTAAATATTTGAAGCAACTTGGATATGAATGGACAAAATTTACAGGAAATCGATATCATTAAATTTGTAAACGTTGCATTTACAGCTAGGACCATCCCATCGTGTTATCATACGTTTGAAGCTGTTAAGATTGTCAGCTGATTTTAGTTCATTTGGCAGACAGTTCCAGATCTGAGGTCCTATGGCTTTAAGGCTCTTGGAAACGAAAGTTACTTGGTTTGGTCGAAAGTTATTTAAGTTTTTAAGGTTTCCGAGAAGGATGTTTTAATGTTCTTGAACTAAAAATGCTATGCATAAATGGTGGATTCAAATTTCTAATTGTCTTGAATATTTCGATACAGAGGGTTCTCTGACGAGCAACTTGCACTCTACACTTTTTTGACCTAATAAGAAGATCATCATAGGAACTTTTATAATTATTGTACAAAAATTTTAGCGCGCGTTCTTGTATCCTTTCAATTTTCTGAAGTGATTTTGAAGATGAAAAATACCAAATTAAAGGACAATAGTTAAAATTCGAGTACACAAGCTGCTGCATTTCTATTCAGTCAGTGTATGAATGGCAAAATTGTCCATATTCTTGTTGTTCTGATCAATAATGTGTAGAACCTATTTTGAATATCTACAGTTAAATGCCTTTAAGGTATCTGTCTCTATTTTGTGCCAGCAAAAACGTTGTCCAAACAGGCAAAATACTTGGACCAAAATGGATAAAAACTCATTTTATCTAGACCATTTAAAGAATTCCTTGCCTCCAATCTATAACTTCAGAACTTCAAAGGAAAATGTTGACAACTCTCTTTTAGTTCTTTCTTCATTAAATATTCAAAGGCAGTAACAAAGTATGAAATAAAGAGTGCTTGGAACAATCTATTTAACGTAATTTCGCATGCCATGCAGATGCAAGCTAGAAGGACGCCGCATCTCACGATGAGCTAACTGAGTCTTCACTGATCAACGAACAAATAACGCAAAATTTCATTTGCATTTTCACAAATCATGCATGTTTTTCTTGCTGCAAGAACTTGCCACCTAAAACTGATTACTCAGTAAAAAACCTATTGTTTTGTTAGGAACCTGTGATTACTGACCTTAAGGAACGAAGTATCAGGTGGTTACACATTGTTTTAACTTTGACCGGTGGCAGCTGGAATCTGAACGGTTCCTGCCTTTTTTCATTTCAAACTCAAATTTAGTTTTTCTAGTATTGTTTTCTGAAGTTCTTTGCATTTTCTATGGATGCAAACAATTTGACATCGCCATTAAAAAAAAGATTTAATTTCTGTTGTGTTTTCGGTCACTGGCTTTTTGGGCCAAGGATTTTAAGAGATCCCGTGTATTGTATGACAAATCATACTTAGGTAACTCGGTACATTTACAAACCATAATTAAAAAAAGACACATACACGATCAAAAATTTTTCTTATAATTTTCGCTGCCCTTCGGCAGCCTCCTTAGTAAGAATTGAGTTAGACTCCTGCGTTCTACTAAAGGTCGTTGTATTTTGGCTCGATTGAATTGTTGCGTCGAACTTTATTCGTTTGTCGCGTAGAGCTATGAATTTCTGTTGCCTCTATTATCTAAGAGAGAGATATTACTGTTCTGTTAACATTGTCGCTTTTTGTCATAAAATTCATACAAATCAATGGTATCTGCATAGACCATTACAGTTAACAATAATGTGCCATAGTTTGCTTCCATGTTATTTTGAAGAGCAAAGGTACCAAATAAATCAAATCAAATGCTTCTATTTACCAAGTGCTTCTGTAGTCAAATTTTCATTCTTGGAAAGATTCCAAAGAAAGCAAGCAGTAAAACTCTTGCAAAATTGTTTGTTTGGTGTTGGAGGTAAGTTTTTTAAGTATTCTAAACAAATAATTTCTCTTCAAAATCAAGAAAAACTGGGTTTTCTTGTAAGTGAAGCTTTGATTCTAGCAAAAACGATGAAGCGTCGGTGAAAACAAACAAAGGAGAAAGACAGCCAATGAGGTTCATTTGACAAAGCCACACGTCTAGTTTTGTTATTGTCAGCTGTTAGCACGCGGTTTTCTACAAGGATTGCAGCAAGGCATTTGCGCAAATTGATTGATTCCTTCAGAGGTTAAGCAGAGAGAACTGGAAATTTTCATCTGGAAATAAACAGTTATAAAAATGGTGAGTTTTGCTTGCTAATGGTAACTTAAAGATGTACGGCATTTGCTTTTACCTGTGATGCCAGTTGAACTTTTGATTTATTTCTGTAAATTTGGTAATATATTAACAAGCACTTCTTCACAAGGTGAATAGCTTTTGGACAAGAAACATTTGAGGCTCATCTCAACATGATATTCATTTAAAAATGTCAACGCAACGCCTGCATATCATGCTTTACTGGCAGGCAGCCCTTTTTCAGAAAATAATTCGTCTAGATAGCTACGCGTTAGCGTTTTTTGCCATGACCCACAATTCATTAAAACTGTCGTTATGCATTTTAGGCAAAAGAGCCCTTATGTTGTTATAGATTCTTGACTGTTTTATGGCTTATGTCAATAAATCAACCATACATCTATTGAAGTTCAAAACTAAGGATCCAATAATACACAATGAATTGCAACATTACTCTGTGAAATGTTCTGCGGCGACAAATCTTGCTGTAACTGCATGCAAACGTTAACTTTCTTCGGGTTATTGCATCAAGTAATTAGATATTGCCTATTTTGAACAGCTTTCACCTACCACTCAGACAATCAAAATTTTCTACGTGGATGACATCATTACTCTGTGCAGATAAAGAACATAGTTTGTGATAACAACAGCACTTGCAGCTTGTGATAACAACAGCATTTGTAATCAAGCAGATAAAAAAAGTGGTTAATCACCTTAGAATTTCGTCCTAAAAGCAAATCTATTTTCATTAAAATTTTATAGAAAGAGTTTTGCTATTGTGAAGTGTAACAAACTTTAATCATCACCTGTTCAAGAAGTGTGGTCTTCTGCAGAAAATTAATGATTGATACAGCAAAATTCATTGACGATAAAAGCTAAAAGCTACTGCTTTAGAATCAATATAAAACTTCATTCAAGTCTAGAAACTCTTTCGTCGACATATTTGTCGTACTTTGTATTACGACGTGGACGATTTCACTGTCGAATAAAGCACTGGCGCTTGAACTCACCAATCGTTGAAATTCTACTTAATATGATATTCAATATTTATTACTGTGGTTTTATCTTTGGACTAGATCTTTCACATTTACAGCTTATAAACAATTTTCAGCCAGGTAAGGCGATATATATTTTACGTCTTTTTACTCCTCTATGTATCAAAGTATCAGAAAAATGCATTGATGATTTGGTGCTAAAACTCAAAATGCTCATTCGAAATTCATTATATATTAAAAAACGCCCTACTTTTATTTGTAAATTATTAACTATAAAAGTAAAGTAAAAACTAGCTCACAGAAAAGTTTATTTCATTGAAGTACATTTATAGAAAAAGCTATCACGTTCATGTGACCAGCTTGTGATTAAAACATGTAAAAATGTTTGGTTCAATACTGTTTAGCAGCTAGAACCAATGAAATACGAAAGTATTTTTGTAAATTTTAGAAAAAAGATAAATTGAAAGTGAAGATGAAAAACAGGCATTGAAAAAGAATAAAATTATCTCGGAAAAAATTGTAATCACAAATGACATAGTGAAAATATGATAAGATTAGCCCGATGTATCAAATTTTTTAAAATCAATTATATTCTTAGATTATAGCGGCTTAAACATTGATTTTATACCACCTTTCAAAATACAGATTTTCATCAGCAGCATAATCAAAAAATCCTTTTTAAATGTGACTTTAAACTCTCTTTTATTACTTTGAAAATCTTTAATATATCATCATAATTATTACTTCCTCTAAACTTCACAATGAAAATTAATTTACATGTCAATTAATTCATTGAAGATTTGATTTATTAATTGAATTTAATTGGATATATATATTGCATTAATTGAAAATAATTTCATCCGTGCTCTTCTAATGGAAACTTTCCACAGCTTGGTACATTTTATATCTGATAAAGCATCCATCTGTTTCTCGCAAGGATCTATTTAATCTGAGTTTTTCAAACTTTCCTTAGCTAGCTTACAATAACAGGTGTTTCGTAGATCATGAGTGTCTATCATGCACGTAGAAGAGGGGGTGATTTCGCGCAGAACCCCACCTTACAGACTGAAGCAATTAATGTTAAGGTAACGATAAATTAGCACTGAATATTTCCACATATAGCATCTCTTATTTTGTCCCATTTCTCCATTCATTTTCATCAATTTATTTTCTTTTATTTTTTTAATTAAACCCTTGTTTACCCTTGGGCTCAATTCAGTTAACTAATTGAACTGCTTTCAAATTATCCCAGCAAAAAAAATAACAAGCGTAACTATTAAAGATAAATCCTGTTTATAATTAAAGATAGAAAGGGTTAAGAATAAAAACCTATTTACAGTAAAAATTTTTATTAATTTTCTACCTATTTTTATTAATTATTCTAAAAAAATTTCTCCTGGTACAATTTACTTACATTGATCGTTATCTAAATTCATCATATTATACCGCACGCATTTTAGTCTATTTACAGTAATTTGATAAAGTAAAGAAGCTACCAAAAAGTGATTCAAAAAAATAAAATAAAGATGGAGATCAGATTTCCTTGAATATTCTCAGTTCAAATTGTCAGGACCAATTTCATTTCCGTGTCGAGTCTCTTCCATGCCCCGGCTCCCCGATGCGCAAATGATTTTTTGTCACTCATTTTTTGTCACTCAAGTTGTTCTCATTTTCGGTATAGCAAGATTGCATTTTGTATTGCGTAACACCCTGTATTGGTATGAATATTTTTCAAAAAGATTACCTTGTTTTTCAAGTGCAAGATCAAGATCTTTTCTAATGAAATCTTGGCACCTTTATATGATCACCATGTTATGCATATATGAATTCTTATGTTTACTACAGCTGCCATGCCATGGTTTGACTTAAACAAAATTCACCAGGCATTAATACTACGCAAAACCGTAACAAGATTATGTATAAGGGCCAAGGTGATTGAATGCTAGTAAGCCTATCGTCTTGACAAACAGCTACGAAATAGGTACTTGGTATAGAGATTTCTCATTGGTAATCTCACGGACAAATGGCACAAAATTTAACAGAGCAGCCTTTCGTCTGGCTCTTTTTAGCGTAACACTGTACAGTGTAATGCTTAAAATACCTCTCAGCCCCTTTCTGTATGTGAAAGTGAAATTTGGAGCTGATAATTAAAGCATAACATTTTGAGGTTGATGGTGCGGTCAAGTGAAGCACTACTGTAGGATTTTCTTGGAGACTGGGTTTAGAAATCGTCTGTCAAAGAAATCGAATAAAAAGTTTAATCTATCAAGTCTTATGAATTTCAATTTAAAACAACTTAATTACAGTGAAACCATACGAATGACATCAGTTAAAGTAAACAGGAACATGGAATCCATTTTCTCTCCGTTTTGTCATAATTAGATGAAAATTTTATGAAAAGTTTAATCACATTCTGTTTTATCGACTTCACATTCGGTTCTGTTGACATATTGAACAGAAGAGAGACGATTAATAATACCTTATCTTGTCTAGCAAAACAAAATCAAATCCATAGCGCTCTGTATTAAACTAGACTTTAGGATCATTTAATGCAAGAACCCTTGTTTATACTTTCATCAAGCTGCCTTTCAATTCAAAATAATCGTAATTTTGTATGCATTGCGGTCAAACTTCACAAATTAAAGAATATCGAAAATAGAAGAAATCTAATCCTGTCTTAGCCCAATTTCTATTCTATTGCAGGACTGCATTCTTGTTCACCCACAGTATTTTAATGATCTAGTACTTTTCTCGACTTCGTTATCATTCTTATCAACTCCTGTCAAAAGAAAGTAGAAAATATTGTTAATTTTCTTTTACTAAATGAGACAAAAGACCCGTTTGTGTTCTACCCGAAAGCAGCACCATTTATCAAGCACTCACCGACTTCAATAACATTAAATCTCTATTGAGCTGGCTAGTCACATGGCAAAAAAGAAGTTTTTAAATGAATATTATATTAACAAAAATATCAACTGCTGCAAAAAAGTTTTCATCAACAAGCTTTAGTTTAAAAAGTTGATCTTTTTTTTATAAAGGCTTGTAGGCCGACCTGGCCCATCACCAACATAACCATATTTACAAGCAAACTATAAATCTTTGACAGCAAGAAATAACTAATACAAAGCTATGAACTTATAAGAATGCTATACGTCATGAAAATCACATACGTATACACAAAGCATTCCCAAAGTGAATCCTGAGTTTCAAAAGCCAGCGATATAAAAATAAAAATTCAATTTGCCAGGCGATGTTTGATTATTCTTAATATCAATACCAATAGATATATTTATCAAATAACAATATTGATCAGTTCTGGAATTTCCAAGCAAATATAACATTTTGCTCGATGAAGCCCTGTATGCCGGGTCGAAATGTAAGCCGGTTTGTGTGTTGTTTGTGTGTTTGATTTGAGTGTGATTCACTGATTTGTGTGTTTGTTGGTGTTTATTCTCGTCGCGTTGTGGTGTTCCCTATATACTGCTGTTTTATCAATTTTTCGTAGCAAGATTTCTCCGAAGTCCGTCGAGCAGCCTGCTATCGTGGCCGCTCCTTTATTCGCACAAATATAATATATGTTTGCCAGGTTTTCCAGATGCTCCACTCAAACAAACCACCTAGGTGGTAGGTTAATATATCTAGAAGTAAATTTAGTGGTTGTTCCGCTATGTGCTACTAATTTAAATCGTTAACTTCATGTAAGCCTTTAGGCCTTGTGTACAAGGCTTAGAAGGTATGGTTATCACAGGGTACTATTAATTGAGAGCGAAAACCTGATGTCCAAAATAAATATCTGTACAAAAGCCACTTCAGATCCTCACTTCAGCACCAGAGGAAACCCAGTTAGGATTTGAAGCCAACTAAGATCAGTTCTTTTAAATTTTTCAATGATTTCTGGAACAAGGAAGTGTATAGGAACGCTTTTATGTGACAAGAATTGCAATGGTTCCTATCATATCCTGTGACTTTCCATCGTTGGTGTTCGCTTCGATTCTTATTTAACGTGCAGAGAACACGGAGCCAGTGAGAGAGACATTGTGTTGATATATAACTCTGATCTGAACTTGACTGAATTTGACTGACTTACATACAAATTAACATACTTATATACAAAATAAATGTGCTGAGTAATGATGTGTTATGATGATGTAATGATGTTGCAGTGGAGAAGGAAAGATCTAGACTTGGGAAGAAATCAGCATGACATAGATGTGTGAACGTGTGTACAATGGTGAAGAGAATGTCATGTGCTAGGTGATGCTGTGAATGACGTGGTTGGATGTCATGGTGATGGCATGATGTAGGAAAATGGCCTAATTTACAATATTAAAATCACTACAATAGCTCCCCCCTTAGAATGCAAGCGGTTGTGAAGCATTCGATACGTAAGGAAAAATAACTAGGAATAAATTTAAATGTTGTAAAATCGATGAATTAAAATATGAGTGAATTGCGATAAAAAAATTAATTTTTCGAAATCTAAATGTCCAACCGTTATAAATCAATGAGAGTTCGAGACGTAGCCGTCGTTTCTTGAGGGTTCGGAAAGCGATGAGAGTTGTGCGAGGTTTTTACGTCGGATGACCAGGAACCAGTTTGTTGAGGAGGTATTAAGCGATGTTGTTGCGTGGAGGCACTACGGTGAGTCGAGTGCTGCGATGCGTTTGAGGGCACTACGGAGAGTCGAGTGCTTGTTGCTTGTGTTGAAGAGCACTACGGTGAGTCGAGTGCTGATGGTTGTCGATAAATCCAAATGAGCTGGGTTGTGTGTGTGAAGCTGAGTTGATGTTGACGAATCCTTGTTGATGAAAAACTTGATGTGTCTGATGCCATCGAAGAGTTGATGTTGTAGTTGAAGTAGAATTGACCAACGATGGATTTGCGTGTCACGTCGTGGTCGCCATTATAGGAACGCTTTTATGTGACAAGAATTGCAATGGTTCCTATCATATCCTGTGACTTTCCATCGTTGGTGTTCGCTTCGATTCTTATTTAACGTGCAGAGAACACGGAGCCAGTGAGAGAGACATTGTGTTGATATATAACTCTGATCTGAACTTGACTGAATTTGACTGACTTACATACAAATTAACATACTTATATACAAAATAAATGTGCTGAGTAATGATGTGTTATGATGATGTAATGATGTTGCAGTGGAGAAGGAAAGATCTAGACTTGGGAAGAAATCAGCATGACATAGATGTGTGAACGTGTGTACAATGGTGAAGAGAATGTCATGTGCTAGGTGATGCTGTGAATGACGTGGTTGGATGTCATGGTGATGGCATGATGTAGGAAAATGGCCTAATTTACAATATTAAAATCACTACAAGTGTTTAGGTATGATAAGTTTGAAGAACAACTAAATGAAGATTTCTTGAAAAGGATAATTCATTCTTACATTTTTCATTTTTGTATTCTTTAATTTTTTCAATGAATTATCAAGCAAACTTTAAAAACATATTTTTCCGGAGGGAAGTATACAGTTCCACACATACGTACGCCATTATTATTATCCCGAGATAGTGTTGACATTTGAGTCTTCGGTCAACCCACACATGTCTAGACCGTACTTTGCCCATAAACCATAACCTCTGCGAGGGCCTGTTTTCGCAACAGAGTGTAGTCGGAAGAAGTCAAATTTCTTTTCAATGGAAAAACGCCCACAGCTCTACAAAGAGTTTAGCAATCGAATTGCAGATCGAATTGCAATTGATATTGTTAGCAGATGACTCTGCTGACATGTTTTCTACCAAAAAATTCTTGAAAATCTATTTTGGACTGTTATTTGACAACCTTAGTTTCTGACCTTTGTTTGACTTTATTTTTAGAGTGTTCCTCAGCTTACAGATGATCAGATTGCAGGTAATATCCACCATATGTTTTCTTAGAATTTACCGGGTTTTCCTTAACATTTCGTACAGATGTTTCATAGACTGTTTATACGCCATTTCAAATGAGCAACCTCAGTAACCCAATATTTCGCTAGCACCAAACTAGGTACAAGCCTCAATAATAACCGTCGTTTTCCATGAAAAAATTTCGCTCTCAGCTCGTAGTGTATTTTTGTTACCATAGAGAAAACATTTTAATAAAATTTTCATAGCAGATTATCTTCCGTTGAATTACGTGCATTGTTTTCAGTAAGAAAACTTTGTCTAAAATTCTGATCCTACCCGACTTTTAGAGTTATCTGTATCTAAAGATTACTTTTAGAGAGCTTTTTCTTTCTCCTGCTTGTCAGGCTCTGCAAGCGTACAACAAAGCTAGAATATAAAGCAAAAATTACACTGCATTGCAAATTTTCAGTTTTAAGAAACATTGTCTCATCCCTTGTATGTTTTGTAGAATTCAAAGAGGCCTTTTCACTGTTTGATAAAGATGGCGATGGATGCATAACAACAAAGGAGCTTGGCACTGTAATGCGAAATCTTGGGCAAAACCCAACTGAGTCTGAACTGCAAGATATGATCAATGAAGTAGATGCCGATGGTACGCTTTAAAATACATTTAGTGAGAAAAGGTATTGCACAGGCTGAATCCGAAATGGCGGCACTGCAGCAAAATATTTTAGCGAACCAAAATTCAAGTTGCCATAGCAAGTTTTATATGAGTTGTAAAATGACTTTTTAACTGGAATATGTTGGAAAATTTATCAAGGTTTGATGTTGAAAATAGTAAAAGCAAGAGTATGCTTGATTTTTGCCTATTTCTAAACAATATCGACATTTGCAAAAACACAAAAATTGAACCTGTTACTAAACTTTTTGATAAAGTTTTAGCAAGTCTCACAAAAGTTTCAAAGCTGGGAGACTGTACAATAAAAAGTTAAAATTTTCAATTCTTAAATTGAAAATGTTGTCAACGGTTTAAAGTTTGGTTACATTAGATTTTAACCATAAAAAGACGCCTAATGGCTTTACAAAAGTGGTTTGAATTTAGATCGCTTTGTTGTTGACAACGCGGTCGCCATTACCAAATTGTCAAACCTGTGCAATACTTTTGCTCACTAAGAGTATTATCTTTTAGCCTAGGCTCTTCCTGGGCTCTACCTGGTCTCTGCCTGGGCTATCCCTGGGCTATCCCTGGGCTATCCCTGGGCTATGCCTGGGCTATCCCTGGGCTATCCCTGGACTATGCCTGGGCTATCCCTGGGCTATCCCTGGGCTATCCCTGGACTATGCCTGGGCTATCCCTGGGCTATCCCTGGGCTATCCCTGGACTATGCCTGGGCTATCCCTGGGCTATCCCTGGGCTATCCCTGGACTATGCCTGGGCTATCCCTGGGCTATCGCTGGACTATGCCT
This sequence comes from Rhopilema esculentum, assembly GCF_013076305.1. The sequence continues at coordinate 1,226,136 of NW_027019541.1, read as the reverse complement.
GGGCTATCCCTGGGCTATCCCTGGGCTATCCCTGGGCTATCCCTGGGCTATCCCTGGGCTATTCCTGGACTATGCCTGGGCTATCCCTGGGCTATCCCTGGGCTATCCCTGGGCTATCCCTGGGCTATCCCTGGGCCATCCCTGGGCTATCTCTGGGCTATGCTTGAGCTCTGCCTTGGCTCTGCTTAATAGCGTGGGTAATATAGCAAATCATGGACAACGCTAAGATGAGTTAATGATATAAAGATGCTATAAGAGAAGTCAGCTGTAGAACAGAACCAAAATTCACTTTTAAAAGAATGCATCAATGTTAAATCAATCTTGATAAAGCAAAGAAGTGAAATTTTACTGTCAGTTTCAAAGGAGTTGACCAAAAAAGTTTGACACGTTATTGAGCTCGCTTCAACTTACTGTTCATCGGTCTGTCCATACTTCAGTATACTGAATAAACAGGAGGGTTAGAAAAGTATTATTGAACACTGCTTTTTGGATATGATTTTACAGCAATGTCTCAGTTTTCGTACCCTACATTCACGGTTTATTTATGACGTGAACTGAAAATAGGTTTATTAGCTATCCAAACTTTAGAACCTGTTTCTTCAATTCATGCAGCACTTCGGTCTTGACAAAGTTTTATATCTTAAAGAAAAGGTTAATGATAAGTTACTTAATGGATGGACAATCGAAAAATTATGCACACTTCTATTCCAGTTGTTACAAAGTTAATGGAAGGTAGGTAAGAAAAAATGGGGTTGGGAAATTATAATCCCAGAGGGGGTCCGATCATTAGTATTCAAGGTAGCATGTGCAACATTTTAATTTTCCTATTGGTTTTTGAAAGATCACTCATATCGCCGCATGCAGCATGGCTTTCTTTTTCACTGGAAAAACTTCAAAATATTCATTTCAGGCAACGGTGAGATTGACTTCCCTGAATTTTTAAACATGATGGCACGGAAAATGAAAGAAACAGATTCGGAGGAAGAAATTCGTGAAGCATTTCGGGTGTTTGACCGCGATGGCAACGGATACATCAGTGCATCGGAACTGCGACACGTTATGACGAATCTTGGGGAGAAGCTAACTGATGACGAGGTTGATGAGATGATAAGAGAGGCTGATATTGATGGAGATGGACAAGTCAACTATGAAGGTATGTGACAATTTGAACCTATCTTCAAAGGAAATAGAATAAAGATTTGTATGATGAAATAGGGACTCTAATTTAGGCAACCGCTGGCTTTTCAAGGGACACACCATGGCACCCTACCCAACAGCAAATATTTTATTGTAACTTTTCATCTGATGGCTGTCTCAAGCTAGATTTGGTCACTTCTCTGCCCATCATCGGTCATTTTTCTCCAAAATGTTTATTTTTCACAGTGATTCTTTCTTTGAATGTTCTGAATAGGAAAATGGGCCTGGAATTGAGAAAGAACTCTCGTGAATGGAGTTTTCTGTTTGAATTCGTATTCAAGTGTTTGAGTAAACAATGTGAAACATAAAACTAGAATTCTTTAAACAAAGAGGTATCCACAGAAAAATGACTTGATTTAGATTTACTATACAATGCTTCTTGGAAAAGGAGATAAGGATGTTCTTCCTCTGGACGCTGAAAAGGAAATAGAAGAAAAAATAATAGAATATTTGCACACAACTTCGTTCTCATTTATCCAGTATAAAGCTTTGCCGATTTATGAAGTCTTTATTTGTTTAGTCAATTCATATTAGAAACTGACTATGCTTTTACATTAATTGTTTGTTTGCAAAAACGTCTTGTCATTGTTTGTTAGAAATACTAAGGAAGTATCAAAAAGTTATTTCCATCTTATTCGGTTATTTCCTAAACCTGCTTACGTATATCGCCGTTTTCCATTTTAGAGTTCGTAAAAATGATGTCAATGCGATGAAAGGATGGTTATCAATAGAATGGTTTATAAATATTTTAATGCAAACATTAATAATTGTTTTGTTTTAATTGCTTACCATCTACGTGTTGATTTCTTTTAAGTGTTTCTAAAGGTATCATAAACAAATCTTATCATTACCAAACTTGGTTTATTCCTTTACGACATATCTCAAAATTTATAAATATAATTTTCTGTAACTTTGTAAGCAGTATATCTTCAAAATTAAGTTTTTAAATCCAATTTTCTTTGCTGCACTGATTATTAATTTATTGTAAGTATCTGAGTAGAAAAATAAACGAGTACAAAGTCAGCTTTTTGTTTCAGAATTCTTTTTGGTTTTGATAAAAAGAAAAAAATTCTGGTTCTCTTTGCTACATATGTACTGGCTATTGTGACGTATTATGAATGCATTTGCATCGATTGCCACATAAATGCATTTATGATTTGTTTCATCTCTTAAATAGTGTAGATTGAGAGTCGCTACCATTGCTTATAAATAATGTTTTGCAATGAGTTATCAATTAGCAAAACTTCATTTTTAGTCAAAAAGCCCTTACCCTATTTTCAGTGACGCCACAGTCTCTAAGAATTTAATTTTTCAGAAAAATGCGGCTTTTTTTAAAAGGGTCAGTTATTTTTTACTGATACAATTTCCTTGAAAAAAATGAGAATATGAATATTGCACTTACTGGAAAATTTGCAGTCTAATACCAACTGTGTTCCTTTTTCTTACTTTATTTGCAAACTTGCAGGCCTAAAAGTGCTTAAATTCTTTCCAGTGCAATGTTAGAGAGTTTGAAAGGTTAAACCCTTTCACCTGTTATTTTCTGTCTTAATAATTTTCTCTTTCCTGAATAATGCGGTCTTTGGGGACAGCTTCTGTTATTGTATTTTCCTTGCAGCTTCTTTATAAATGACTCCAAAAACTACGGTATATTCAAGAAGCGGCCATTATGGATTGTAAGGTCAACAAACGCGTTACAGTATAACAATGAAAATATAGGATAGATGCATATTCATTCTTCTTAAAGCTATATCTTCATCTTATTTGAACCACTGTTCAGTTTTCTGAATCAGGACGAAGGTCTTCTGATCGATCATACTGTCTCCATTCGTTTTCTAGTAAACAAATATGTCACATATCCCTTCAAAAACGCTTATTGTTATTGGTTTCTAAAGTTATCTTCTTATATTGCTATAGCAAGTAATCATTTGAAAAAGACCTCAAATGAAAGAGCTTTTAATAGAATGTACAAACTCATAAAAATCACGTCAAATTCATAATGATGTATTTGTTAAATGTTTTGCATTACACCAAGAAAAAATGCTAATGGTCTTTTGGTAAATAGGAACATTATCCTTTGTCACAATATCCAGGTGACACCCATACATTTCTATACATTTGCAGCTACGGTCAATTATATCATAAGCAAGAATGCACCCAATGTGAAACTTTGTGGCACTCCACTCCATATCTCGCAGAATTGTCGGATAGCAACTAACAATATAGTCTACACTGTCGATGTACGCTGGTTATCACTGCCAAAGCTCCAGAGTGTGAAATATGGATACAGAAGATATTTGGTTTCAAAAAGTGGTTATAGTAATGCCAAAAACTATGATTCAAAGAACGAGTTAAACTGTTAAATATTTTACTAATCATCTAACGTAACAAGGTAAAAACTAATTTATAGAGATTTCTTAATTTATAAATAATGATTCGTTTGCCAATAAAACCTGGGTTTATGTGCTTAATAGCTACCTGGTGAAGCAAAGGCCTCAATTTAAAAGCCACTAGTCAATTTTCAAGGTTATAAAAAGGAAGGATTTGAGTATAAAATTCTTTGCTTGACATTTAGTCTCTGGTAAGAAGTTTGCAGTTTTAGGACAAAACAATCAGGTTTTTCTCACAGCTTTAAAGTACAGTTTGAGTTTGAAAAGTACAGTTTGAGACTGATAATCAACAAACGTGTGAAAGAGGTTTCTCTTGAAGAATTTAGGCTTACCGGATGGACTGGGCTGGACATGTCCAACCCACTTTTTTCAAGATTAATTTTTTATTTTTTCCAATATTTGATTAAAACCATAAAAGGTGTTAGTTTTCTTCTCTGAGATCGGAACTTTTTCATTTTGATGATCAGTTACGGTTCTTTTCATCACCAGGATAAATTTCGACTGACTTCTAAGTCGCACAGGTGAGTTTTTACATGCATATGTTTTCTTTGTTTGACATCAAAGGCTAAAGAAAGGGGATTAATAGAGGGGGAGGGCTTGTTTAAAAGTTGTTGCTTGATAAAGGGTCTGAAAAGAGAAGGGGCTTATGTATAAGAGAGAGGTCTTGATAGAGCTTTTACGATAAATTGAGATTGTTATTTTGACATTATACAATTTTCATTTTTAGATTAGTTTGTTTTCTGCTTATATCTTGAAGTTTAAAATATAGCGCCCCCTTGAAAAGGCGCCTCGCTGGAATAGGTTTCCCTAAAAAATGTGCTGAAATTAATCAGTGTCCCGGCCGTTGGATCGAGGAAATATGGGATTTATTACAAGTTATGATCAAAGAATATGTAATATGTGTTCATCCAATGAAATCGGAGACGAGTTCCACACACTCTTGAAATGCCCTTCTTTCTCGCATATAAGAAATGATTACATTCCTAGCTATTTTGTTAAATACCCGTCTATACTAAAATATCAAATATTGATGACAAAGACAGACAACAATCAAAGACTCTGGGCCAATATTGCAAGACTTATAAGGGAAATTTTCAGGTACCAAAAACAAATGCAGGTCGCCTTCCTGTAAAGCAGACTAAGTTCTTTGTTGTAGTTGTTGCTTCTCTTTCCTTGTTTGTTTTGGCTAAATTTATATAAAATTTAATAGCTGTCGCTTAATCATGCTCGTACTGTTACTTGTTGTTGCTGTTTATTAATTAATTTTTCTTTTTTATTTGAGTATTTAATTGTACTTTGGTAAATTTAATTGATAATGATGATGATGATGATGATGATGATGATGACAAGTAAACACGTTGAGGATTGAAGTGAATAGTGAATTCAATTCAATCAACTCACGTGAACATTTTGATGGTGTAATTGGAACTTCATTTGTGGTCCAAAGTAGCGTGCCAGGGACATAATTCTGCAAAATGAACAATGATATAGATATGGAAGATGCAGAAAATGGTCCTGAAAGTGTTGTTATTCTTGATGCTGGAGCACAGTATGGAAAGGTTTGTTAAGTTTGTATTTCAAATTGTAGTCAGCTATTGTATGTGGAACTTTATCAATTAATTCTTGTGAAGATGAAGGCCTAATCATATTACAATAACGCCAGAGGTATAAAAGCGAATCACCTCTATTGATCTACCAAAGCACGGTTTTGCCAACAATTTTTTGACAGAAGTATGATCAATGAATGTATTGTATATAGAGACAATCTCTTGAAATCATTCAGAGGAGAACTGTCATCCACCATGCATGTCAGTGCAGAATTAGGCTTGGCAAAGAGCCTGTTTAATGGTCAAAAGCATAGGAGTTGATAAGATACACATAGGTGCCAACTCAGAGGAGAACTGTAGGCTTGAACCCCCTGATGGAAGAGGCTCAGCCATACCTAGTAACCTAAAGGCTAAACAGCTTGAAGGGAGTGTATATTTTCTCGATTCCAAAAACTGAGAAGTAGCCTCAGTGTTGTTTTAGCAGTCAAGGTTTTCTATCAAAGACATTATTAGATAATGTCAATTATTAAGAACTGAATGGTCATCTACACTTTCAAGCGATATTAACCTCTTTTTTAAAGGAATGCCAAACTGGAATCTTTGCCACAAGCATGCAATAAATTGCCTGCTCACTCTAATTTTCCAATTGCATTTTATTGCATATTTAATAAAATTGTACATTATTAACACCACAAGAGCTCCAGTTTGGAAACTTCGTTTCTTACACTGACAGTTAATTTTTTAAAATTTGAGACTAGGCGCCTGAAATTAAACATTCTTAGCTACTTTAAAGTTAATAATGGTAAATGATGAGAGTTAATAATGGTAGAGGATTTTGCGTGCAAAAGGGCTCAGATGTGTTCGCTGGCAATATACTGCAAATGCGCAGCAAAGTTTCCAGTTTGGCAAGAACTTGTGCAAAATTTTCTAAATGTGGGCGATTTAAGGCCTGCAGTTGCAAAGTTTCCAGTCTGGAAGTAATGTTTTCTTTTTTAATCCTTTGCAACCCATTCTTTGCAATCAATAGTTTGTGCTAGTGGATCCACTCAAACTAAATGGGAAACTGTCCAGGGACAGTCCTTGGCTTGTAACCATCACAGTATTTTGGGGCACAGTCTGGATAATTTTTACAGGTTTTGTGAGTGCACTTTGAATTAGGGGGTAATTTAGGTATGGTAACTGGTCCTGAATGGCTATTGTTATGTTTGGTATTTTTGCTTAGTCTATTTTTCTTTGTAAATAGTCAAATTCATCATGCATCTGAGCTATTTTTGAAGCCCATCATTGACTTTTGAAACTACTTTTGATTTAAATATATTCAGATGAGTAGAAATTCCAACTAAATATGTGCACTGTACTTTCATTCAGAAATTCCAATTTGACACGCAAGATTTGTCTTATAGCTTCTTTAGAGCACCCCAAAGCTAGTAAATGTACACACAATATTAAAAATTAAGCTTATTTTTGCTTAAATTAAGTTTTTGCTTATTTTCCAGACAAGAAGAAGGCTGATCACTCTCTAGAAACTCCTGAACAAAATTAAACCCAAATAATTAGCATAAATTATCTAATTTATTCAATTGAATAGTATAGCATGCAAATACTTGCAGCAAACTGCAAGTTAAAGGTTCTAAGCTTGCAGGTAAAATTATAATTATGCATACCAAATACTGATAAGAGATGAAAACTGTAAGTGTGGGCAGGCCTTGCAAGGAGAGGTTCTCCAGCTCGATCAAGCATCTTTGCACCTGCTTAGAAAGTTCCAGGACCTTCATTGAGGATGGTATTTGATGATGCTCAATTGAGGATATAGAAAGTTGAAGGTGTTCCGCACAGTTGAAGGTTGCCTTTTGCTCCTCACAAGGCCTGGCGTGAGACTCAGAATTATAACTTCAAAACCGTCTTTGTCAACCCACCAAAGAATATATAGCTCTGTCTTCCAATCACAAGCACTTCACAAGAGAGCGGTTAAATGATTTCACAATAAGCCATAATTACACAGGCTTTTAAAATCTGGCATCCATTTCTCTGTTTGCCAAATGTCAATCCCTGTCATTTTCAGTTTGGCTATATATTTGAAAGATCTTTTGTTTTTCCAGGTGATTGATAGAAAGGTTCGTGAATTGAATGTAAATACTATCATTCTTCCATTGGAAACTCCAGCAAAGACAATTAAAGCTAAGGGTTACAAGTGAGTCATTTCTTTTAAACTTGATGTTTCATGCCAGGTGTACCAAATATTACCAAGAAAAAATATCAATTTTCCAAAACTATATATACTATAAAAAGTATTCTGGTAAAAGTTACAGACTTAATCCTATAAATCTTCCTATTTTGGAAGTTTTAATCTAGATCAAGATTCTTGTCATATATGCAGTAGTGTAGCCAGGGTTGGAAGATTTGAGAGACAGCAGAAGGTGCAGAGGTTTACCCTGATAAACATTTTTGCTGACCACACCCTTAAGAATTTGGGAAACGCCCAATTTTGTGATTGCGTGGAAGTGCTCGACTGAGGTAAGCGACAACAAGCTAAATATGATGATTACTGTGTTTGATTAGCCAACCATTGCCACGATAAACAAGTCTTCAACTGTCTATTTTCTTAACAATTTCTATCACGTTTATATTCTAAATTATGTTAGGCTTGGAAACCCTATGTGTAAAAACCAATTTTCCAAAGTTGTAAGTAAATGTCTGTATATATCATACAGTGTTCAAAAGTTTCAAAATAAGTCTGTTCTCCTAGGAGCAAAATCTGCAGAATTCTCTACAACCATTTCAGAAACTAGTTTTCAAGTCTCTTAGCAGCCACCCCCCTTGCTCTCCTTGCTACGCTACTGCATATATGTCATGCTGTTGAGTTTTTGTGTATGGCCCTAGAGTCATAGACCATAGAGGAAAAAAACAATATTTCTAACGAATTGATACACAAGAAATCCATGATAATTAAAGCAAGTGTATATTAGAACAATTTTGTTATCTGTATTGCTTTGTTTTAACTGAATCTCAACCCAACTAATAACATTGTTTTTATAAAACGCTCAGACATTTGGTCTTAAATACCATAATCTGTCATCTTACTGAAGTTTTTAAAATGTCACCAGGTTTACTTCATACCTTTCAATATATCGGTGTCAATGACAAATCAGACAAAAGGTGTAAATCATTGGAAACCTTTTTGCCTATGCAACCAGTATTGGATTATCTTGTCTGTTAATTTCTTGTTTCCTTCTTCATGTGTTGAAAAGTGCATAAATTAAATACAATTTCTAGGGCCATTGTCATATCAGGTGGACCAGGAAGTGTCTTTGATCCTGCGGCACCAAAATGGGATGATGAAATTTTCAACATTGGAGTTCCGGTACTTGGAATATGTTACGGAATGCAGGTTGCTAATCACAATATAAATTTGATTTTCCTTTATTTATTCCGTAGTAACTACCCTTTCTAGTTATAGTATCTTCCTGGAATGTCTTTTGGCGACTCTCAAAACTTTAACGCTGGACGTTCGCTCATTTCAAAGGACATAATAAGTTGTGTTCAAAAATGATTCCACTGCCTTTATTAGGTCTATTAAAAGAGATTCTGGGAGTTATGACCAATTTTCATATATACTCACAATTTTGTTTGAAACTGTGTTGATTTAATATCCAACGATTTATATAATTTCACATGGAATGGTCATTTGGTTATTTAAATACAATCAAATAAAAATATACACACTTAGGACCGTTGCTATGTTGGAGTGTGGTAGCTCTTTGAAAAAAGGATTTTTACAAAAATGGGGAGTTTTTTACTATCTAGCGACCTGCGTCATGGGCAGAGTCAGGTGGTAGAAAAGTTTACCGTACACCACATCACATTCATGGTCAAGTGCTGGATGTTCAAGGTGCTTGTGAATAATTCCAATTCGACAACCCGGGGCCCTATAGAAAACTGAGTTGGGGTCCCTATGAACGGACTGCAAGAAAGTTCCATACACAATAGCAAGATTAGAAAATAATAATTTTTCTTGTTAATTTGAAGAAGCTTCAGATAAAGAACCATAAAGCGTTTTAAAATGAGGCCAACTTTAGCGAAGTCTTGAGAATAAGGACATACAAATAATTTGGGGGTCTCTCTTGGTCGAGGGCCCTTGCTTAGCGAACTAAGTTGCCCTAAATTGTGTGACGCCATTGTCTACAACATGTTTCTGATAATTGATAAAGCCCGAGTGTATTCCATTTAGCAGTTTTCAAATCTATTTTCATAAAAGTTAAAAAAATCGCTTTTGTGTAGACAGATAGAGTTAGTTTTCACCCTTTGACTCCATATTTTCAATAGGCAAGCTGAACTGGTTTGTCAAGGTTTACAGTCATGTGCTCGCGTTTTCGATCCATAACTGGAAATATATAAAGAGAAATGTTTTGGAAAGACATTGACATAAGGCAATTTATTACTTTTGCGTAACGCGTTTCATCCTTCGAACGAGTAATAATCAGCCTATTTCATTTATATATATTCCCTAGCTTAAAGTTCTCAGACAATAGTCTGACATTTTGTACCCTGAAAAGTGTTTGACAAAATGCTGAAAGTTTGTATTTAGCCATTATTTCAAGCTCAGTCCAAGAGAAAAAACACTATTCCTCCTATTGACTATGGACTGTGGACTGTGGTCCTTCTATTGACTATGTTTCATGTGTTATTCGTTGGGATTGTTCATGTTTTGTAGGCAATGAATGTTTCCTCTGGTGGAATCGTGGAGCAAGGTAAAGTGAGAGAAGACGGACAGTTTAAAATCAAAGTCGACAAGAATTCTGACTTATTTAGGTGATTATTTTCTCGCTGTAATTTTTCTCATCACATTTACTGAATGTTTTCGTTTAAAAAGACAAATGCGATATTGGATTATAGGAAATAGTTGAGAGGATACTGACATTGTAATTGGTAAGTAATGATATTATTTAAGGTTCCTTTGTAGGCCAAAAATTGTAACAGCCTTTAGAAAGAGTAGCAAGTATCCATTTTGAGCATTACTGTGAGCAGTTAGATACATTAATCAAATGTTCGCTGTTCATTGTTTTCGCCTATTTTTAATCAAAGTATCAGAATTAATGTGTTTTTGTACTGCTTACTTATTTGCTCCTCCCTTAGAAATAACTTTTTTTCTTTATGAGTATCTATGATTTTATAGCCAAAACTTTTGATAGATTTTCTGCTTTTGACATGTGAATGATATGGAAACATTAAAACGAATAAAAAGTCTTTTCATTGCATTGCCTTTATTTATAAACGTCAGAAAAGGAACAGATTTCCTACCTCTCGTTCCAATTTACACATAAGGTGAAATAGTAACTGCAGCACCAACTATAAAGTGCAAGCGAAGGATGTGTTCATTATATTAAATGAAACGTCGTGTAAGTAGTTGTGATCGAGTACTCCTTTTCCTAAACAACTTTCACACACGTGTATATCTGCATTTATTATTATGATAATTTATGCATTTATATTATCACGCGTTTGATAAAAATGGTGATGCATGCATATATCATGTATGTATATGATAATGTTAATTTGTATATGATAATGTTAATTTTTTCAGTGGATTAAATGAGGAGCAAGACGTTTTATTGACACATTTTGATCATGCAACAAGGGTTGCACCTGATTTCAAAGTAACTGCAAAATGTGGAAATATTATCGCAGGTACATTTTTGCTTGTCTTTTTGCTTTTCATATAGAGTAATCAAAGTAATATGTTAGCCGTATATGTTGTCGATAAGTTTTTTCACATTCAATGCAGCTGTCAAGCGTCTATGAATGGATGTATATCAGCAGCGATTTAAATGACCGATAAATACTTTTGTCCAAACTTTGGTCCAACAGGTGCCTGCTACGCGGAAATTCTACTCGATCCTGAGACCTTTGAATTGGTTTTAAAATTGGTCTTATCATAGATTCTTTACCTTGCTTTGTGTTATTCTTGTTGCTTTTATGACCAGACCCATAGATTGTGCCCGTATGAAGCATTTATTTGACTTGAAAGATATTAGTGGATTTTCTTTTTCAACAATTTTGTCTGTGTTTTATTATGATCAGGCTGTTATCATCTTTAGCTATTGAAAATCACTCGAAGAAGCTTTATGGAGTGCAATTTCATCCCGAAGTTGATCTAACTGAAAATGGGGTTGATATGATGCGAAATTTCTTATTCAAGGTGAGCGAGATATGGCCATACGCTATCAACTTAGCTATAATATAAAGGTATTTGACATTTCAAAAGTTGTTAGTAATCGATAGCAAAGCTTTGCCATTGATCATTGAGTAGAAACGTAAGGTTTCCCTATACAAGGAATTCTCTCTGCATCTTCTACTGAGCCATTTTATCATACCATGTACTCTGCCACCTTTTTGCATGTATACCTAAAGAAGTAAAAAGATATTAGATTTTAGCATTTTTACTGCTTTTTTGTAAGGTCGCTGGATGCTGCCCAGAGTTTACGATCACGAGCAGGGAAGACGGGTGCATAGAGGAACTCAAGAAAGAAATCGGCCCAGTCAACAAAGTCCTTGTGAGTCATAATTGTATTTATGAGCCTGTCTTCACTCTTATTGAAAGTATGGTCATGTTGGTGACTCAGCTTCTTGGTATATTTCAATACTAGGCTTAGTTTTTTTTAAAAAACAAAGATTTAGAATCGCTAAATGGTCAAGATAATGAGAAATCAATCCTTTTCAAAGTATGTTTCATGTCCTTCAAAGAATTTGCTTCTATTTTCTATAAGTAACATTGAAAATGATTCTTTTCTTAAACAAAAGGCTTTGCTCAGCGGTGGAGTTGACTCAACTGTTTGTGCAGCATTGCTTCACAAGGCAATCGGAGCTGATCGTGTTGTTGCTGTTCACATTGACAATGGATTTCTAAGAAAAGATGAAAGTACACAAGTCGAGGAGTCGCTAACTAGAATAGGGCTAAAGCCGAAAGGTTAGTGCCACCGTCTTTGAAAATCTTTCATTTTATTATATAACCAATTTGTATGATGTGAGGATACGGATCTTCTGTTCCATTAATAGTTTAAATGATTAGTCACTGTATAAAGTAACCCTGTCAATGATATTCCTTTCGTGTCTTGGTTGTTAGTTAGAACCCTTCATGGTATAAGATTATTGGTTACTTTTCATGCTTCACAACGATAAAGATTTGTAATTTATGGTCCACATATCTCTACTATTTGGATTGGATTATAAAAAGATGTCTTCATTGATACGAATATTTTTTGCTTTCAAAGTTGTAAATGCACAGCATACGTTCTATAATGGATCAACAGAAATAACTCTCAAACGCAATGATATAAACATTCGCCAAAATACTGGGCCACTTCACAGCGTTTCAAATCCGGAAGAGAAACGAAAAATCATTGGGGACATGTTCGTTAAGGTTCGTTTTTGTTTTCGTGTATTTCTTTTTGTTTAGAATTTTCACTGCATCCCGTCTTCTGCATTATCATCATCATTTAATATCGATTGTGTATTTTACTTTTACGTCGTGGATTTGAACTGACCGCCTTCCTTATTTAGGTCGTTGATGCCACAATGAAAGATCTTAACTTGGATCCCAAGAGCACTTTGCTGGCCCAAGGTAATTTGATAGTGACGATGATAATAATCGCAATGACAATGATAGTGATCGCTATGACGATGATAGTGGTCGCAATGACGATGATAGTGATCGCTATGATGATGATAGTGATCGCAATAACGATGATAGTGATCGCTATGACGATGATAGTGATCGCTATGACGATGATAGTGATCGCAATGACAATGATAGTGGTCGCAATGACGATGATAATGATCGCAATGACGATGATAGTGGTTGCAATGACGATGATAGTGATCGCAATGACGATGATAATGATCGCTATGACGATGATAGTGGTTGCAATGACGATGATAGTGGTCGCAATGACAATGATAGTGATCGCAATGACGATGATAATGATCGCAATGACAATGATAGCGATTGCAATGACGATGATAGTGATCGCTATGATGATGATAGTGATCGCTATGACGATGATAGTGATCGCAATGACGATGATAGTGGTCGCAATGACAATGATAGTGATCCAATGACAATGATAGTGGTTGCAATGACGATGATAGTGATCGCTATGACGATGATAGTGATTGCAATGACGAAGATAGTGATCGCTATGACGATGATAGTGATCGCTATGACGATGATAGTGATAGCTATGACGATGATAGTGATCGCAATGACGATGATAGTGAACGCAGTGACGATGATAGTGATCACGATGACAATGATAGTGATTGCAATGACGATGATAGTGATCGCAATGACGACGATAGTGATTGCAATGACGATGATAGTGATCGCTATGATGATGATAGTGGTTGCAATGACGATGATAGTGGTCGCAATGACGATGATAGTGATTGCAATGACGATGATAGTGATCGCTATGACGATGATAGTGATTGCAATGACGATGATAGTGATCGCTATGACGATGATAGTGATCGCAATGACGATGATAGTGATCGCTATGACGATGATAGTGATCGCAATGACGATGATAGTGATCGCTATGACGATGATAGTGGTCGCAATGACGATGATAGTGGTCGCAATGACGATGATAGTGATCGCTATGACGATGATAGTGGTCGCAATGATGATGATAGTGGTCGCAATGATGATGATAGTGATTGCAATGACGATGATAGTGATCGCTATGACGATGATAGTGATCGCTATGACGATTCTAGTGTTCGCAAAAAAGCCCAGCTCCATTTCGGCTTATTTAATAAGTTGTAAAAGATTTGGTGCCTATGGCTCGAAGGTTAATCTGCTTCTCAAAAGAAGCTTGAAGATAACTAAAGGCAGAAATGGAAGAAAAAGTTTTATTTTGCAACAGATGAACTTAGGAATATTACGCAAGCAAACATTGTTGCCAAAATAAGATTTTTACACTAATTGCGATAGCATTTCACGCTAAACCTATTGAATGTCGCCAGTCCCTTCACCAAAGAGTTAAATCATCAACGGATCTGGAATTTCAACGAGTTTCAGCCCATGTGTGCTCGTGTTCATCAACGCTAGTCTATTGGCCTAGAAACTATAGGCACAATTGCCTAATAATTATTTCGGCTCGATAGTAAGGCAGTATCAAATTTAATGCCAGTTTTTCTGTTTCTTCTTCAATTACAATATGCTTAATGGACAAGTGTTTTTGCAGGCTCTCTTCGCCCGGACCTTATTGAAAGTGCTTCGATCTTAGCCAGCGGAAAGGCTGATGCAATTAAAACTCATCATAATGATTCTGAACTGGTTCGAGAGCTGCGTAAACAGGTAGGAATAAGTTTATAGATTCATTTTATTGTGTTTTTTCTTTACTTTTGCCGTGCAATAACGTTATAAGAAATTTGCCTGATCATCGCATTAAGCTCGAAACTCTCGAATTGCTACTTTGAGCCGTTCTGTTCTCTTCACCAAGGCCAATATGGCTCTGCTTATAGGGCGTTGAGCATTGTTTGACAGGGGAGTAAAACATTTATTTTCATTTACATGAAATATTTGTGTTGTATTTCAAGAACTATTTATCAGTGTGCCGTCAGACGTGACTTGTTAAGATATTTATTTATTTGCCTTAAGTTAATAGTTTTTAAAGAAAACTAATAAATACAAGGTGGCATACATTTTAATTAAATAGACTGAAACAGATTCACAATTTTGTTTACGAGAAATCGTCGACTTCATGTCACTCCAGTTTTAAAGCAACCAATAATCATGTTGTTGCTTGTTTCAGGGACGTGTTGTAGAGCCTTTAAAAGATTTCCATAAAGATGAAGTCCGCACTCTCGGCAAAAACTTAGGATTACCTGCAGAGATCGTCCAGAGACACCCTTTTCCCGGTTCGTTACTTCCAGATTTTTTTCTTTAATTATTTTACATTATTCCACTGCAGATGGAAAGAGATGGGTTTGAGGGCTGGAGGTGATATATGGCATGAAAATGTGGGGTTGCCAAATTGGTTGCTAGCTGGGATACCATGGATTAGTGGAACGTTCTAACTGGGGTTGCTAAATTGTGTTGCTAGATGAGATTTCCGTAAGGGGTTTTAAATAGGTTCGCTAATTGGAATTATTGCTAAATGATGCTGCAGTATGATGTGGCTCAATTATGCTGCTGAAAAGGGTTTATAAATAGGGTTCAGGAAGGGGTTGCTGAATAGGGTTGCTAAACGGGAGTCGGATTGCTAAACGGGAGTCGGATTGCTAGATTTGAGTGCTCGCTGGGGATCCTAATCCGGTTTTCGAATTGAATATGCTTGGTGGGGTTGCAAATAGGGTTTCTGAACTTGCTCAATACGATTGCTCAGTTTCGCAAAAAAATTGGGAGAAGAAGGGTGAAAGAAATAGACTTGGTGTTGTTGTTTCTTACCCTGTTATGTCGTGTCATCAATCTCTCGAAACGAGTATGCGCATTTTCGGAATTAATGTTGAAGTAACGATCCAAAGCGTTTCATAATATTATCTTGTTACCCACTAGGCCCTGGATTGGCAATTCGCATTTTGTGTGCTGATGAACCATTTATATGTAACGATTTCGCGGAGACGAACACAAAGCTTGGTTTTATAGTAGATTATTCAAACGCCGTAAACAAGGTATGAAAAGCTAAAGGTGAACTTATATTTTATTATTTTCTTTATCAATATTTAATCTTTTCCTATAATTCGTACTTAAGTTGCCATGTCCTTTCACGATAAAAAGATTTATTTTTGAAATGATTTTAACAACGAGCCTTTTCATTTTGTCTCGGATTCCAGAACCTAAGGCAACTTTAATCCATCGTCTGATTCATAGTTTTGTTGGCCCTATAAAGATTCTCTGCCTACATACTGTGGATACACGAATACTTGTCTATTCGTAACATCGTCTACCTTAGGCTTGGCTTTGCTGTATTTTTGTTGAATGTAAAGAAAACCATCTTTGTCTCTTACTGCAAGCCCTGTTCAGTTAATTAATATAACAAACTGATATAACAAACTGCTTTTGCTCTTATCTAGCGTTATGTTATCGAATTCTTGTTCGACTTTCAGCGTCATCCCTTACTTGCAAAGATTCAAGAGCAACTCTCCGAAGCGGAGCTGCAAAGATTGAAAGAAATAAGCTCATCGTATTCTGTTGGAGCGACGCTGCTCCCTATAAAGTCCGTCGGAGTTCAGGTGGGAATTTTAAACATTGGTCTTAGAACCTCACGACCTGTCGTTATTCAAAACAAATAAACAAGCTTTATCTTATCCTTCCTAATCCTTCCTCTTTATCCCTCCTCCCTATCCCTTCTTTAAGCTTTCCCTAGGATTACCAAATAAAAAAATAAAAAAATAGAGAAAATAAAGCGGGGAAATTACTTAAGATGTCTGTTGAGGAAACCTGCACAAGCAGGGCTTTTTACAATATCTCTCAAGGAATACTGAATGAAAACCTGGTTTTTAAGTAAATCTCAAGCCCTGGCCAAACGCTGTGCAGCTTTCTGCCCAACAAAGTGCGACAAAGATGGAGTTAAATGATGCACTGGTTTGGCAACCCATGTTGCGCTTAACTGGAAAACGTTGGATGTTACTGTATGAAGTGGTACGATGTTGCAAAATATTGTACGTTACTGTAGGATGTTTTTACCAAGATGTACGATGTTGTACGTTGTTGTACGATGTTTTACGGAAGGTTGACTTTGATAAAAATGCTGAGTGATTTAGGGGGATGTTGGAACCGTTTGGTCGCCCTGTCCAATAAATCCATGTTTGCACAAGTGCAGTTAGAAAGAGCTCGTCTCATTTGATCTGTTAAGAGAAGCTGTGACTCATGAAAAACAGTAACAGGAATATCAGCTTTATTTCCCTAATCCTTCATCTATTCTTAAAACCCTCTTTCATCTTCACCTCTCCATCGCATTGTCTTGCCGCATCATGCTCTTTTTTCGTTCCACTCTTCTTATTCATCAACCATTTTGAACAGGTCTAAGAATTACTGTTTCGCTTTTCGGTTTGTTTGTATTCTACCCGCAATGGTTTTTCCAGCAGTTTTAGTGAATGAAGTAAGGTGCGATGATTTTTATTGCTGGCAAATCGACAACTTCCCTTTAGCAAATGATTGGTGAAAATGCTGCGCTGCCTTGAACCCTTTTACGTCCAACAGTGTCCAAAATATCAAATTTTTTTATTTGTTGGAAAAGATGCTGCATTGGTTCGGTCAGGGCTTTAAATGAATTGTTTGGGTGCTTGAATGAATAAAAACTTCCTGTGATATATTGACATTGTTGTAATTGTGATGATCAAAGTTATCATATGGTCATCTTCCAAATTTGGGCTACTAAGAATATTTTTCAAACTTTTACACAAATCATTTACTATGTTTGACGTAAGTAACCATGAATAGGGCGTCCTCTCTCCCATTCTACCAATGTTGAAATGACAGTAGCAACATACTGTAAGCATGAGAACTGCGAAATGAAGTATGCTGATTGAGAAAAAAAGGTGCCGCAGAAAAAAATTTGTTTTCTCTTTTTATCTTTTTTTGTAGTAGATAAAACTTCCTGGTATTGTTTTAAAATTGCAATAAGCCAATTAAAGAAATTAGCTTTGTTGCTTGTTTTCTTGTTCAAAGGGTGATTGTCGCACGTACAGTTATGTTGCTGCAATCTCAAGTGACTCACAGCCGTCATGGTCATCACTTATGGTATTTGCAAAAATAATCCCAAAACTGTGTCATAACATTAACAGGCAAGTAATTTTTGTAAAAGCAATTTATGTCTCTAGTCCTTTCTTTGTCGTAACTGAATTGATTCAAGTATACTTTTTTAGGCAGCCCAAATTTAGCTACTGTTCTGTGCAAAAAGGTTTTTAATGACATGAATAAGCATTATTACTGTGAAGTCTTTTTTAAATATATTCGAAGTTTTTCAAACTGATATATGTCAGGTTTTATTGACGAAAATGTGAATTTTACCGCACGCTCGTATTTTTATTACAGTTTGAATCTCGAATTTTTCTAATTTTTGTGCAATTGAAGCCGAAGTTTTTCCCTTATATTTTAACGAGTTTAAATGAATTTGATTCTTTGATTTTGCAGAATTGTTTACGTCTTTGGACCAAGAATAGCTCATCAACTGCAAGACGTTACTCCAACTTTTCTGGTGCCGAACGTTCTGGCCACGCTACGCCAAGCAGATTATCTAGCAAATACCGCTTTACTGGAGAGCAGTAAGTGTCCGAGCTTGTATTGCCATTATGTTCAAGCCGGAATTTGAAGGGACTTTTTGCATATATTTTCCAACACAAGGATATTGTTTGTAAATTTGATTTTGTTTTAAAAATACAGCTTTACTACGTTTTTCTCGAAGGAATCGTGCTGCTCCTCTCTCCTCGATTTCTTTTCTCTTTGAACTTTTCGTGTGCCTTTTTTATTATTCATTTCAAAGCCATTTGCATCTTTTCTAGACAAGATGAGTTGTGTCAGCCAAATGCCAATAATTCTTGTTCCATTACACTTTGACCGTGACCCCATTATGAGGCTGCCTTCGTGCCAGCGATCTATAGTCATCAGAACGTTTATTACAAATGATTTCATGACTGGCATAGCAGCAACACCCGGCAAGCAGATACCTGAAGAGGTAAAGGGAGTTTTTTCTTGCTTCTTGTACAAACTTGAATTTTTTTTCTATTTAAGGCGACATTATAAAGTGGGATCAAATATGTGGGTGTCACGGCTTATTTTGATCTTGTCCATGTCTGTTAAAATCACTCCGACAATTTTTAGCATTCTTCCCTTTGTTTAATCTAATTAATTTTTCAAAAATGACAAAAAAATCTTACATGTCGGTCTGTCTTCACCAAGTCTACGTTTGATTATTCTAGGCCTCTGCTAGCTAACGTTTGAAATAGGACTACTTATCATCTATCCAGTTACAATTAAAATATGATGGTAAAGCACCCTTGTGTTAAACCTGGGTATGTTCATGTTTAAAACAGGCTTTAATATAGGCTTAAGTTGCTTGTGAATATATTAACAAATTTGGCTTCTTGAAATATGATACGTTTATTCATTTGCCTGTGTGAAAGTTATATACGCTGTATTTGTTGGCTGTTATCCGGGTAATCTTAAGAGAATCTGGAAATAATTTGAATACAATCTAGTAGGATTCTGGCAAAGCTTCTGTTTAATTAATTTCGTCTTCACAAGAGACATTGCTGAAACCAGTGCTCAGTTTTGGTTAATTTTGATTTTGTGTATTTAAAATTACATTGGCCCATATTAATCTTGTAAATGTACATGTTACTTCTTTTTGCTTTCAAGTTTAATTTCTGCCCCACTGACTTCCAGTTAAAAGACGTAGTCTTATTTAAAAAGCTAAACAATTTATCAAGTCGCTTGAACTAAAGTGGTGGTATATTGTATGTGAAAGGAAACTAAGGGGCTAGACGTTGGCCCGGTCAGATACATTGATAACGAGAGTGATGTTGAAGCATTTATATCAAGTGCTGTCACACTTGCATCTTCAATTTAGAACATTTATAATTTAGAACGTTTTGGTTTTTTGTAATTAGACTTTTAAGTACGCTTTGTATAGTTGGCCTTTATTAGCCTATCGCTATTGTCTCTGCCAACTTAAAATGAATCGTTTATTATTATTTTGTTATTTCAAACCAAACTTTGTTCGCCGGCAGCGAAATGAAGAACTTTGATACGATTTCGAGTTCAACGCTAGAAATGTGAAAAAATGTATACGATTCAGTGTGTAGAATAAAATGGTTGAAAGTTGTCTTCATTAAGTGTTCTGTTGAAATATGATACCATTAATATCAATCTTGTTTTCTTTACTTGCAGCTTCTTATGAAGATTGTGGATAGAGTGAAATCTGTTCCTGGTATCTCAAGAGTTATGTATGATTTGACTTCGAAGCCTCCTGGTACAACTGAATGGGAATAGTCAGCTTCAAACATTGTACGTCTTACAACTAGATCATTTCAAATCTGATCATAAGTGCAAATTTCTGCTACTGTTTTGTGTGATGTTATTTCTTTTATCCTATGATTCGTATTTGTATCATATATTCTTTATTATAACCAAGTGTTATTCGAAGAGACACTTTTTAAGCGTTCTTTCTTTGTTACCAATCGTTTCGCCTTACCAATCGGCTCTCTCTATTTACATTAGATAGCGTCTATCGTAGCTCTTTTTTCTTCTCAAGGCCTGTCTACATCTCCATAATTTGTCTCGTGCGCACAATCAACCTTTCTACTTTCTATTTTTGTACATTGCCTCCATTTTTTCAGTTCATTTTACAAGCACATGCGATGTTGTTTTAATTTTCTATCAAACCATTTCTCTAGTTTCCTTAGCAAGGCGATGGTACTATAACATTCAAAATCAAACAATTTGTAATGCTAAAAAGATGGTGAGAAGTGGAGACAAAAAAGGCACAGAAAATGGAAAGACTTTTTTAGTTGTTATACTTGAAACGCTTTATCTTATAATTAGACTTCATCTTTTTTCTCTTAAGGTTCTTTTCATTGTTAAGAATTTTATTAGTGAAACATTTTTAGTGGTACAAAATTATGAAGACTTTGAAAAATACAAACATTTTACAAAATACTTGGCGTTTTTGCCGACACTCACTCAGAGTGTAAAACGACAGACTCAGAGTCACAAAGATCCCCAACTGTGTATTTTTTTGCCAGCGTTAACTTTTCGACCCTGATTCTGACGTTTTATGCTCTGAGAAGTGTCAGACGTAAAGTTTTTAGTATGTTGTAAAATGTTTGCTTCCGGTTTTAAAACCATTTTTAATACTTAATAGTTTTATTGGAAATAAAAAACCTGTACATGAAAGAAAAAAATGGTTCCATCAAACCTAAGTAATGTCCCATTATCATCACATCTTTCCCTTTGGAATGCAACATCTTACATTCCCGAAATCTGCTAATCGTCAATTATAAATTCAAAGTAATGCTTTTTTGAGAAGTATCAAATAGTTATTCAGGGAGTGCAATAAATTGAAAACTATACTCATGATAATGGAAAACTTTTTTGGAACAGTCAAAATTATTTTAAATTGTGCCTTCTTTTATCAATTTCCCTTCTTTTTCCCATTCCATTTGCCGTTACAATTCCCCTCGACATTCATTTGCTACCCAATTCATGTCTTCTGGCAGCTGCCCTCCTCCTTGCAAGAGTAGTCGTGGCCATGCTATGGATTAATATATCCTTGCCTACATTAGGAACTAGTAGAGTTGTTTCTATGACAATTTAGATTCTTTATAAAGCGATTAGATGAATGGAAAAATAAGACCCAATAACAAACGAACGTCTAAGGTTTGTTCTGTCATTCTTCGTCACTATTTTCGTATCATATGATGCTTTCCCTACTTCGGTTTTTCCCATATCTTTCTCGTTTTTGGCCAGGACACTGAATTTTCTTTTTCATAGAACTCAAGTACATACGGAAGTTTTTTTTGTAGAATGAAGAAAGTGAATTCAGCACTGTTTATATACCGATAGGCTGCCGGTTTACAAAATGAAATGATCATACAATTAAGTAACAAACATAATGTTTTTAATTAATGATGTTAGATAAATTGTTTCTAGTGTCAAAGTCACTCATTTCACCAATAGGGACAACATGTTGTCGGGACCTAGAACCTCTAATGCAAATAACTGCAGTTCTAGGTAAGCAAAAACTCAGCTTTCTTTTGATCCAAGCAGAGGTTATGTTTTTCAGCAACTTAACATTTTGGTGATGTTTTTCAGCA
Source organism: Rhopilema esculentum (assembly GCF_013076305.1). The sequence continues at coordinate 1,204,187 of NW_027019541.1, read as the reverse complement.
ATTAGTTCCAACACACGTTGGAAAAGGTTCCTCGTTTCAATGCTCATACCACCATTGCATGATAAAATAAATGCTCATTCCACCATTGCATACGAAAATCAATGCTCATATCACCATTTTATAGAACTCAAAGATTCTTATCAACACCATTTTAACCAGGGCTAATAGTTTCTAACCAGGTGACGTTTACCTCAAAGTCTTGGAAAACATTGTTGGAGCGATTTGGTCATAATTGATAAAGGGCTTTTTACGCTCTTTTTAGAAAATTCCGTTAGAACACTTTTTGACGAAAATGAAAACATACGAAGAATTTTTATTGAATGTGCTGTCCATCAAAGTTCATCTCGAAACATACCAATGAAAAATATAACTTTATCCTGAAGAGCTGCAAAACGACAAAAGAACCTCTTTAGCTAAATCATCTAGGAAACTTGGAAACTATTTTCTCTATTACTTTGGAAATTAAATAATCTATTACTTGATGTGTTTCCCTTTAGCAAGCTGGTTCAGTGTTGCGCTAGGCTAACAAGCGTGTCATAATGTAACCAGGATTGTTTTAAGAAGGAAAACAGCTAAAGGAGGTTTGGGAAGCGAACTTTGCATTCTACGTGTTCTTCAAACAATTCTCGATTGATGAGATCTTCAAATGTAGTCAATGCATGATATCTTAGTAAAAATGACTAAAGATTATTAGCACGCTCAAGGTTATCGAAACCGTTATACACTTATCTTGTCCAAAAACCCTGGACTTGAATGAATGAGGATTCCCTATTATATGAAAATTGACCCTTTTTGCCAAGGCATGGTTGATTCTTTCTTCCTAGAAGTGTATATTGTTTGAATACCAAATTTTGGCCTATGTGAAAATTTTCCGTTTTTTGTCCAATGAGAATTTGGTAATTTTTCTGTATTTTGTTATAAATTGATCAAGCATGAAAGGTATCCGTATTTTCGTATATATAAGTGAGTTGGCTTTAAATTTTTATATTCTAGGACATTGTGTGTACAGAGTGGCCTTAGTAGTCCAGTGGCTGGAAGAGTGGGGGCATTACCACCTAGAAGAAGACCTTACCGGAACCATTTTTTCTAGGGTAGCTTTTGGTGTAGATTTCGAATGTGAGTGTTGATCAGGCCGTTTGTGGGGCTTTTCCAAGATAAAGGGGGTTTAAGTCTTTTTAGGCTGGTGACTTTGGATAAAGATATACTTTGTTTTTAGAGCACAAACAGTGCTAAAACAAGTGTATAACCTGCAAAAACCAAATTGTTTTCATCATTTGTGCCATTTCCGATTATTGGCTAGAAAGCTTACACACAAGTCTATTGTTTACTGTGCTGTTATCGAGTCAGTTATCACGTGCATGAATTATGCAAAAAGCCTTTCTGTATTTGTTTCTTGTAGTAATAATATATTTTAAAAGGTCCTAATGATATGCAATATCCAGACGGAATAATCCTCTGTTTCACAGAAAAGGGTAGCTTGTCGACTTCATTCGTTTGAAAGTGTTTCCACGTGCTGCCACATGAAATCTTGATCTACTTTGTTGTTTTGGGATTTTGCTAGACTCTTTCTTACAGCTCTGTTTATATTTCACATTAACTAACATTGATTGGAAGATTTGATTGTGGAACCCTTAAAGTAAGGTTCTGTTCTTCAGAATCAATCCTTCTCGTTAGACTTTCATCAATATTTCTACTTGAAGAATGTAATTTAAAGACCAGAAAATATCTTAGTTGATGCTAATTACAACCCATACACGACGTTTCCCTTTCATATCTATCTCGGGATATGAAAGAATCATGTAAATATGGTAGAAAGAAATGAGAAATGTGTTTTATTTACTATAGGCATTTGGAATTTGTAAATAAGAACTCAACATCACCCCCTCCCCCTTGACATCAAAAACCTATGATAGAATCATGAAAAGCACAGATGCAGGAATAAAACCCTTAGGATCCTATCATCACGAAAAGAAGATTAGGGGAATATCCGAACAGTTAATCTAGGAGAGCACTTTGTTCATAGATCTTGCTACCAGAGCTTTAGTAAATCCATTTAATCGAAAGAAAATTAAGATGAAAAGGCCAAAAAGATTGCACAAAAGCATTCCCCTTTTGTAAAAAGAAAGAAGGCTGTGTGTGCTGGAAACCTCTTCCCGAGACCGTCTGCAAAAGCAATCAAAGGAAGCAGCAGCCAATCTGTGTAGTGTAGACATCCTCAGCTTGTAAACACTTAAGCAAGTGCATCCCACAAACTGCTATTGGTTCCTCTGCAATAAGAGTAAAAGAGCGACTCTTTGAAGTAATTGAGGAGGCTTGGGTGGCAACAAAAGAAGCTCTTGGTTGTTGCAGAATCTGAATGGTTCTGAATTATCGAATAGTAATGACTGATTAGCTATATTCACAGGCTAGTTGAATTACAAGAAATTTTCAGATTGCAGTTTTTCACCACCACCCTGTCACACCCATATCCGCCGAATAACCAAATATTCGTTAAATTTTAAGCCGAATAACCGAATAGGAATATCCGAAGGTTTGGACAGCCCTACAACCAGGTATCACCACTAGCTAAACGAAGATTCCCGACGTTTTATGTAGCAAACTTTGACCCCCTCAATAGTTGATTAGGGCTGAGCGTATTTTAGGCTTTGTTATCATTAGTGGGTGTGGCTCAAAAAACTCTATCTGCAACACCCCGAACCAGGACCTTTTGGTTTGCTAGCCACACTGCAATAATAACGCTGGGAGAGACTGAAACATAAAAGAATTAAGTGTTGAAAAGTAAAACCTAAAACTATACATTTACAGTTGGTAGATACTTTCCTTCTTTCTGAAATTATCTGCAATCTAAAAATCTTGATGACAATTATTCGCGAGTTTTATCAATTATTATTTGAATCATTTAAAACTCCCCCCCCCCCCCCATATCTCAATCATGTTGGCAGCACTCGGCTTCAAATAGGGAACAGGGTCAAATAGGGAAATTCGTTAATAACTCCAAAAACTGTATTCCTATTTGACCCCGAAACTGCGAAGGAGAGCTCTTTGTAAACAAGGGCCTATCTAGTGATACACCTTGATTTCTAACAAGCTAAATTGTGTTAACAGAAGATTGGATGATTTTACGTGCTGAAATTAGGTCCCTGTTCCGTGTTTCTTCCTTGCTGTTTTTGAAGATTTCCCTATTTGACCCCGATCGCGTTTATTACCCAGTTGATTTACTTCAAGAAATCTTGTAACCTTGGTGCAGGATGTTTGAAATTTAGATTGATGTGAAGAGAGTGTGTATTTTTCTTTACGATTTCTACCTTTTGCTATTTATTTTGAATTGAAACGATGCTTTTTTAACGAGTTTTGTCTATTTGCTCCCGTAGCTACGGTGGAGCCTCAAGCCTCAAGTCTCAAGCTAACGTAGAAGCAAAACATTGCGATTTATACTGCTAAATTTGCCGTAGCTGAATTGAAAAAGCATCTAAAAGGTAGATTGAAGCGTGCCGAATCCGATTCTGAGGACTGTTTTAAAATATCAGTATAATGTTTTGAGTTATTAACGATTTCCCTATATGACCCCGATTTCCCTATTTGACCATGTTCCCTATTTGACCCCGCGCGCTACCAACGCTGCTCCCATATCTATTGCATACCCATTATGTCGGCAAGCACTAATTCTCAACACCCCCCTCCCCCAATGAACATTCTCTAGCAACGGCCCTGTTGATAATGCAATATCCCTGATCGCTTCGATTTCCGTTCAGCTGCAAATAAACGGTCCGGAAATTTGGGAAGAAAGATTGATTTCAAATCTATCCTTAAAAATTGTTAAATAAATTTTATAAATATTGTATTAAGCAAAATATAAGAGAGCTGCTCCAAAAAAAACAAAAAATGATTGAAAAGCTATGGAAGAAAACATAATATTATTAATTGTAACTTTTATACAAATCTGGGGCCAAACAGGATGCCAAGAAAAATTTTGGAGGGCCTATGGCCGCCCCCTCTCCGTAGCAACGCCACTGGACTTTCAAGACCGACAAGATGAAGGAGGTTGTTCTCCTTGAGAAGACGTTTTGTCTTTTTTCTTTCTTCATTTATTTAAAGTTGGTACAATTTCTAGCTATGCACACTCAAGCTAATTAAAACCAACTTTGGAAGAGACATTTTGTTTTATCATATCCCCAAATCTTTGGGTTGGAGATTTTACGTAGCCAGGGTCACACTGCCATGTAAAGACTCACACCAGCCCTCCAGTTTACGCCTGAAAAGGAAAAAATGATTCCTTACCATTTCTAGACGTTTTGGTCGAAAAATCTGACACTGGTTTCTTCGCCGATACTTATCATTAACTACATCTAGTACTGGCTTTGCTTAGATGTTGCTCTACTTCACACATTAGGTTTAAATTTTTGTGTCATGTTCACCCAAATTTAGAGATTTAAGCTTTTATGCTTTCAGCCTATTATTTAAGTGAAATTTTGGTAATTATATAGAAACTATAAAGATAATTATAAAGAAATATAATATATTGGAATACATTAGTAATTTTAAGGAAGAAGCAAGATTAGGAGTTATGTGTAAACAGTCTGATTGTGATTAAAATGTAAGCTAGAATAAGTTTTTTGTTATAAGTATTGTTTATAGATGTTTTACTTGTAAAGTTTAGGGCTAAAACTTGATTGAACACACCCGCGAGGCCAAGCATGCACCCCTTAGATTATCAGTCGATAGAAAAACAGAATGAAGTATTTTGTTCTCATTTTTGTTTTCAATTTGTAAAGTTGATGACATGATTCCCTGAAAATCAGTCTTACTTAAAACTAAAGTTAAGCTAAGAAAGAATTTATTATTCTTGTTGACATTTCTTTCATTTTCTCATATTCAATTTAGAATTCTTTTTTTTTCTTTACTTTTTCATTCTCCTATGAAACTACCTTTTTCAACATCCTCCTTTTCTCATAATAAAAAAATTGAAGGAACCCAATCACCAACAACATTTTACAAGATTGAGCTGCCCTTCGCTCGTCACTTTTTGACCTGATGGGATGTGCCGTGGAACAGTGAATATTCGCTTGTGGGAACAGGGCAGGGTATCCTGAACTGCATCAAATCTCTGGGCCAGGATATCAGAGTAAGGAAATGTTTAGGACAGGCTACGTAGACGTAGAAGATAGAAATTCTTGCGAATATCTGCTCCCACAAACGACGTGCGTTAGACATTCTTTTTCAGCTCAGGTATTTTTTGGCATTATTATAATATTTTTGCATATTTTTTGGGACAGTGTCAGGGTGCCAAAACGTTTGCCTCGCACCCCTGTCACTTTCCCGGTCAAGTGCCTCTCCCATTCTACTCTTTTAGATTTGATTTAAATCTTAATAAATGTTAATTAATAATGAAGAAAATTAACAACACTGTTGACATTGGTAGGACAGTTTGCGTTTTTCTCCAAGGTATGTGGGATCTATGTTGCGGCTTTCAAAGAAATTATCGATTGCCCTGATTTGCTAGTCCCTTTATATAATGCAATTTTAACAAAGCCACTACTTTGTCACGCTATCTGCTTGCATCGAAATGTGAAACATATCGTTGAAATGGAAAACGGAAATCAAGGTAGAGGGATGGAAAATGCAGAAAACAGGCCGAGCAGTGTAGTCGTTCTTGATGCAGGAGGACAGTCTTGCATGGTTTGTGGCTTTAGTAAATATCTAGAGGCAATATAGCCTTGTATCAACAAAACATGTAAAACGTACGTATCAACTCGTAAATGTACTCACGTGTTTTTCAAAGACTGCTCGTACAAAGAACAAGTTTACAATTCACGTTTAAAAGATTTAATCCTTTCCTTGCAGGTATTTTTGCTTGCTTGTTAAAGAATTGAATTATATAGGCCGACGATTTATGTAGGCCAATCCCCAGCAAACGTCCTTCGATAGTTAATTTCGAGAGCTTATCAAATCTTGAGAACTTACACTCTTTCTTTTCATAAGAGCCAGTAAACTCAAGTTCAGGCTGACTGTTCTTAATTTTTTCGAAAATCTGAGGCTGGATTGTTCTTAATTTGTTCCTAAATTAAGAGGGTGTAAGCAGTGCTACTGCTAGCTTTTTCGCTCTAAGGAGGTGTTCAGGCCTAATTTGCCAACAAAGTGAGTGAGACAGCCTTAATTTGCTGACAAATTTGAATATTCACTGAAAAAGCAACCACACATCGCTAAAAATCCTCGATTTTGAGAAAAAATGTTGTTCAAAATTGCAATTTGCAGAAGCTCAGCCTCAGCTTGTTTTTAATTTGTTCTTAATTTTTGACCAGTTTTGAGGCTCATGTTCTTCTAAACTTGTTATTTTAAAAAAAGAGTGTATTTTATATTTACACTGCACAGACACAGTTTTTTTACTGGCTGTTCATATTCAATCAACTTAGTTGTTAATCTTCTCTTAGGGTAAGCAAGCATTATTTAAGTCACTCGTATTTTGTAAGATTACTATTTCGACCAAATAAGCTTTTGGTAGGGGTACCAGGTATTTTGGCGTGATTGAGTGATCGGCGTATTTTCAATGTGTGAATTCGTGAAAAAATTTTATTATGCGTGAAAGCGTGAATAGACATTAGCGCGTGACCTGTAAATTAGCATTACTCATGGCGCTGCAAGCGAATTTCAAAATGGAGTGCTTTCGTTTTTACAAGGAGAAAGTCTTGGTTTCCGGTACCAGGTCAGGTAAATGTCTCCATTTTTCAGAGATTCCAATGCCGATGGTTCTGCCAACAAGAAATTACTATTATTAGATAGTTATTAAAAAACAGAGAACTTCTAGGGGGGCGTGGTCTTGAAATTAAGATTCCAATACCGTAACAGCGTGACTTGCAATTATTTCAAGCATAACTGCGTGATTCAGCATGGATACCCGGTACCCCCTTGGTACCATAAAATTTGAAAATAGCACGAATCAGCGGTAACATATCATACTAAAGTATTTTCCGTGCAACACTCTTCATAATTTTGTGGTATTAAGGCTTTTTGTGAAGTTATTTAATTCTCAAAATTAACAAAAATGTGTCTCTTGAAATTATGCTAAAGTCCGCAAAAAATTTGTATCCAGA
>NW_027019541.1:1176747-1196999 GCF_013076305.1 Rhopilema esculentum | reverse complement strand
AGCGATATAAAATTGGCTATCGATATCAGACAATCCGTATCTTCTTGACTCATCAACCAAATAAACTTATCACAAAGGTCAAGGGATGATATTCTGGGAAATTTTGAATAAATCATAGATAACATAGAATTCCTAGCAGTCTCGTAAAGGGGACAAACTAATAAAAAATGAATTTCGTCCTCCACAGCAGTTTTATTAAAAGATTGACAATACGTACATTTTCTATCAATCCTAGGAATAGGATTCTTCCCGTATCTACCTGTTTCAATCCTGAGGTTGTGGGCACTGAGACGTAGTTTTGCAAAGTTGGATCTTTTCTTTTTGCTAGGTATCAAGTCTAAGTAATGCTCAAACTTATAAACAGTTTTGAAAGATGCGTATGTACAAAGCTTTTTATTGGAAATAATTTGTTCTTTCAAATTTTCCATAACTTTTGACCTAAAATGAGAAGACACTTTTGATTTCACGATAGTGGAGTTATCGGTTGTATGTATTCTGTAAAGGGTCATCAGGGAACGGGCAATACTGACCCAATTAGAAACACCGGAATCTGCATCATTAATTAACATTTGAAGAGCTCTGTATGCATATCTGGAGGAATCAAGATTTATTAAACGAATATAAAATTTTAAGATATTAATGTGTCTATGTTCAAGCAACGAACAACGTCCCAACTCCGCATAAACCCCAAGAGACGTTGTAGATCCTTTAACACCTAGGGTTGACTTGCAAGCCATAAGATGAATTTTTTCCGGGCATTCCCATGTACCAAATCCCCATACGTCAGTGGCATAATTTAGAATAGGAAGTATTGTACTGTCAAATAAAAATAGAAACAGTCCTGGGTTGAAACCATCCCATTCGTTGCTTTTGGATAAGAGAGCAAAGTAAGATTTTTGAGCTTTTTGCTTAATTATATCAACATGAGCACTGTAGGAACCATTAGATTTAAAAGTAACTCCAAGGTATTTGTACTCATTGCATTCTTTGATCTCTTTACCACCAAATTTCCAAATTTTGCATGCCTTAGATCTTTTCTTGTTTTTTCTTATAACCATTATCTTGGTTTTGGAAGTATTTATCTCCATATTAATGGACAAGCAGAACTGGTTTAGCTCGTTCAACTGGGATTGCAGATCATCAGCAGAATTAGCTAATAAAACTAAGTCATCAGCATATAAAAGGGTGCAGATATTTCCATCACCCAATCTGACACCGGTAGACACAGCATTAATCTTTGAGTCTAAGTCATTAAGAAACAAAGTGAACAGCAACGGACTTAACAAACAACCTTGCCTAACACCACGATGGCAGGAAAATAGATTAGTTAGGCTGTCTTGGCCCCTTACACAGGACTTAACTTTTGCATACAGGGAATTAATGACATCTAACACTTTACCATTAATACCATAAGACAACAGTGTATCAATAAGAATTTTGTAGTCAACGGAATCAAAAACTTTCTTAAAATCCACAAAGCATAAATAAAGAGTTTTCTTACTAGCAAATGTGTTCTCAATTAAAGCATGAAGCGTAAAAATGTGATCGGAGGTTCGATATGATTTTCTATAAGCAATTTGATTCTCCTTGAGAATGTTAAACTCTTCCACTGTCTGATTCAGGCGGTTTAGAAGAATACCCAAGAAAAGCTTTCCGAAAATGCTAAGCAAGGTAATCCCTCTATAGTTGTCAAGATATTTTGTGTCACCACCTTTAAAAAGCAAAACAATGACACCTACAGACCATTCTTCTGGGAAGTCACCAGAATCTAGAATTTTATTAAAAAGTTTAACAAAGAGAGTAAAATAACGGTTAATTTAATAGAACGCCATTTGAGTGTTTTCAAAAGCCCGGTCATGCCTCTTGTCCCACTATTGTTTACAAAGAAAGAAGAACAGCTTGCTTACAAAACTCTTCTATTGTTCTGATGCGGCACATAGCGGAAAAGTTGGATAAATCCAACTTTGCCGCATCGTGACGCATTGCCCAAAAAACGCGATGCGCGCGCAATTCGTCAAAAAACGCGAACCTTATTTGGGCAGCGGCAAAAAAAACGCGTCTAGTGTGAATTGAGCTTTAGGGTAAGCAAGCATTATTTAAGTCACTCGTATTTTGTAAGATTACTATTTCGACCAAATAAGCTTTTGGTAGGGGTACCAGGTATTTTGGCGTGATTGAGTGATCGGCGTATTTTCAATGTGTGAATTCGTGAAACAAATTTTATTATGCGTGAAAGCGTGAATAGACATTCGCGCGTGACCTGTGAATTAGCATTACTCGTGGCGCTGCAAGCGAATTTCAAAATGGAGTGCTTTCGTTTTTACAAGGAGAAAGTCTTGGTTTCCGGTACCAGGTCAGGTAAATGTCTCCATTTTTCAGAGATTCCAATGCCGATGGTTCTGCCAACAAGAAATTACTATTATTAGATAGTTATTAAAAAACAGAGAACTTCTAGGGGGACGTGGTCTTGAAATTAAGATTCCAATACCGTAACAGCGTGACTTGCAATTATTTCAAGCATAACTGCGTGATTCAGCATGGATACCCGGTACCCCCTTGGTACCATAAAATTTGAAAATAGCACGAATCAGCGGTAACATATCATACTAAAGTATTTTCCGTGCAACACTCTTCATAATTTTGTGGTATTAAGGCTTTTTGTGAAGTTATTTAATTCTCAAAATTAACAAAAATGTGTCTCTTGAAATTATGCTAAAGTCCGCAAAAAATTTGTATCCAGATCAGTAGCGTAACGCAGGTTAGGGAACCTCAGTTCAATAACTAGGGCAGTGAAGCAAACGTTTTGAAGACTGCATTTTCAAAAGTTCTTCATCTGAAGCTTTTCATAAGTCCGGAATGAATAACAGGTTCCCTTCCCTGTTATTTTCATATGTTTTTGCATGAATTAACATATCAATTTGTATGTTATCGTCCATTAGCGTTGAGGATTACAAAGGCCAACAAAGAATGAAGAAACCTCTAAGAATTAATGCGGATAGTAAGATAGGCACAAAGCCTACCAAATCTGAATACCTGATTACAGGTCATCCAAAGAGGAGATATGAAGTTGTAATCTCGAAACCACCAAATCGTAATGATTTAGAAAAAATCTACACTCTTTTTTCATAAGAACCAGTAAATTTAAGTTCAGGCTGACTGTTCTTAATTTTCTTGAAAATCTGTGGCTGGATTGTTCTTAGTTTGTTCTTAAGTTAAGCAGTGCAATTGCTAGCTTTTTCGCTCTAAGGAGGTGTTCAGGCCTCATTTGCAAACAAAGTGGGTGAGACAGCCTTAATTTGCTGACAAATTTGAATATTCACCCACACATCGCTAAAAATCCTCGATTTTAAGAAAAAACGTTGTTTAAAATTGCATTTTGCAGAAGCTCAGCCTCAGCTTGTGTTTTAATTTGTTCTTAACTTTTGACCAGTTTTGAGGCTCGTGTTCTTATAAAATTTTTCTTGTAAAAAAATGATTTTAAATCACTTGTGGTTATGATAGATGAAGGATAAACTGGGAATTCTAATGCAGCACAGTGAAAGGAAAGGTTATATAGCAGAGAATTAAAGATCTAAAAAATGAGACAACATCATCATTTTTATACTATATCTTAATTTCATGTTATTTCAAGTTATTTTAGTAGGATTGAGGTTTATCTGACACTCTCATAAGAGAAAGAAAGTCTATTCAGTTATATCGATACGTTTCAGGAAATTCCTGTAAAGTTTCCATTAGATGTGCGGCAAAAACCACATAGAAAAATTTCTGCCAAAATTTGTTGAAGAGTTTAAGACTAGTTTCTTACTGACTGCCTGAAAAATCTTTCTCGTTTACATATATTGTTTAAGTTATTCATGATTTCTTACGATACCATATGGTGCAAAAGGCTTTCTCTACGCTACACGATACCTACTAAATTCACTATTATCTTATATAGAAAAATAGAACCTTTGTAATCCTCCTCGCTTCTATATCTACAAAAGAACAGAAAGAACGTCTATGGCCTTTTCATTCCAAATCATTTGCTTTTTACCTGATTAGTATTCCTATTGATTGTTTCCTCGAAGTTTCAAAAATATTTTTCTTCACAAATAATAGACAAAATATTATCTTTGAAACCGCAAGCTATACATTAAGTACCAAAAAAATTACTAAAAGCTCCCAAAAGTCAGAGCCTTTCGAATAAAAAGTATTTAAGAGGGAAATTACAGCATAAGATTCCCACAGAAATGAAGGAATCATTAGCTATTGCCAAATTTAAAACTCGGATAAAAACGGAAGGGAGATGAATGTAGCTGTAATTTATCTAGGTGCTTCGTAGTTCAGGTTGGATTCCTTGACTAGAAGAAGAAGACAAAAGTATTGGTGGTGTGAACGTCAAAACATTAAACTATCTGATGCTACATAGCGCTTTCAATTTTCAATCAACTAATCGTATTCCTGTTATTACTAATTTCGGCTCATTCTTATAAAGAAGACCTAAATTAGCTTTTTTATATAGCTACATTCTTTTTTTCTACTGTAAATAAATTCGTTCGGTCGCAGTACGCCTGCGAACACGAAGATTTCAGTACAGATGGGCGATAGACTCTTTCACAAGGTATCTGGGCACACACCGCCACAAACATTCTAGCAGTTGTAGTCACTTCCAGAGTTCATTACCAATGGAATGAAGCATGACAAATCATCTTAATTAGATAAGTTTCTTTTGGAGATGCAACTTTTCTTCCTTTTCCCGAAGGCGATTGAAAGAAGAATACGTCAATTGAATGTCAGTAGTATCATTCTTCCTTTGGAAACATCAGCAAAGACAATTGAGGCCAAAGAGTACAAGTAAGTATTGACAATTGATCATATAGGTGCAAGCTAGAGAGCAAAATGAGTTGAAGAAGGCTGAAGAGAAGTGAGCTGACGTAGGGTGAAAGGGAATGAAGAGGCTAGAGCCCAGAAGTAGTTGAAGAATCTAAGAAGTCGACCGGCAGTCTGGTCCATTGCCGATGTTTGGCAATATACCTTTTTCAGTGCAATCAAATACTGCTTTCAAAAAGAGTCCTTTTCATTTAGAATTAATTAAAATAAGCTTCATCCGTACGGTTGATTGACAATCCATTTAAAATCCAGTGCGCCAAAAAAGGCAAACGTTTTTCTATCAGCTTCTGTTCTCACTTTGACTGTATAAGATGAGAGCTTTTGCCTCATGTATCCTTGTTATGTTTAAGTCGCCCAAACTTGTTTTCTAGCGGTGGGGAGGGGTGTAAAGAATCATTTGATGACGCAACCGGCATGTCTGCGGTATCTGTTTTTCAAGCGGGGAGAAATGGACTGTATTCGGACTATGATTTGGTAATTTCATGCAGTACGATTTTAGGCCGGTTTTGGATTTATAGTCGCAAAGCATGCCGGTCGCTCAAGAGCATCTAAACACATAGGTCGGGATTCGTTTATCTGGACTTCGTTAAATATGTCCATCTTCAAGGTCGTGCTTTCTTAGCCTGTTATTGATATCCTAAATGGAACGCACAGACCCAAGGGAGCAAAATGATTCTTATAACATAGCAAAAAACCCTTAAAGTGCTTTCCTCGATTCGCCATCACAAGGCATATATTTTAACATTCACATCAATAACTTTTTTTTATCAGCGCTTAACTTAAATTCATTGCCGATAAAAAATACTTATGGGAAATATCTTTTAGAGCTGTTGTCATATCTGGTGGACCTAAAAGTATTAATGACCCTTCCTCTACACAATGTGATGCTGAAGTTTTCAAAATTGGAGTTCCGGTGCTTGGAATCTGTTATGGAATGCAGGTTGGTTATTTCACTATCGTATGTACAACCAAGACCTATGCAAAGTGTTAATCAACCAAGGAAGAATGAGATAAAATATTTCATTGATATGTGACAATAAAACAATCTTAAAATATTTTGAAGAAGTATCACAGTTTACGTTTAATGGACCTAAGTTATTCAAAGTTCTTCTCATTTTTACCTATTTGTAAAACTTTGATCATCATCGTGCTTGTGCAAACTCTCCTTAATGCAAATCATTGAAAATATGTTGTGATGTGAATGAAATATGACCATTGGAAAGAATGACGTTGGCTAAGGAATGACATAATTATGGCTAAGTTTATCAAGTGTAGAACAGATACCAGATCACGGTGAGTGGACAGAAACCAGAGCTCATCTCAGAAATTAATGATATCAGCGATTTTTGCATACTAAGAGGCAATTCAAGATGCATAGAGCGGGGTGAAAAGCGTCTGGCTACCACTAGCGCGGGCTTGATGCCGTGGCCCCCTTAGACCCTTCCCCTAAAACCGTCACTGCATTGGGAGTTACTTTCCTTGATTATTGAATGATTGCGAGAAAATTTTTCGATATATTATCTGGCAGCGTCGCTTTTTGTTATAATCTCTTCTGCTTGTTTCATTGATTTCTCCATAATAACTATTGCTCTGCTTTCCAGGCCATGAATGTCTTACTTGGTGGTAAAGTTGCTGAAGGAAAAGTAAGGGAAGATGGACAATTTAAAATCAAGGTTAACAGTAGTTCTGACTTGTTCAGATGAATCTATACTGTGAATCTCAACTTTCTATGATATGGCGTTCTCTTTTAATGGTCAATGGTACAATTAGGGGTCTCGACCAAAGAACCTCAATCTAAATATAGAAATTTGGGGCAAGATATGATTTGGGTCTATATCACATTTTTGTCAGCGTATCAAACTGCATTTGTATTGTGATTCTCAACTTTCTATGATCTGGCGTTCTCTATTTGTGGTCAATGGTACAGTTAGTAGTCTAGACCATAGTTCCCCAGTCTAAAAATATAAATTAGGGCAAGAGTATGATTTGGCTCTATATCACATCTTTTTCAGCGTATCAAACTTGTATTTTTCTAAACTTTTGGTGCTTGTGTCACAATTTGCACAATCCTGCTGTATTTCTGCATTAATCTTCTGTACTAAAAACAAGTACCGAAAAAATGAATTTTCAGGCAAGCCCAGTTTATCATAGGCTATTTTTGTAGTATTTATTTGCAGAAAGTGGAGTAACCAGGGTTGGATGATTGGAGGGGTAAAGAAACTTTTTGCAGACTAGACCCTTCAGAATTTGGGAAACGCCCCATTTTGTAAATGCGTTTTTAAAAGCTATGCCTTTTTTACGTGGCAATGGTTTGCTAATCAGACACAATAACCCTCATATCTACCTTTTTGTGGCTGACCCCATTCTACAACTGTCCATCGTCTTCACATTTCCCCTAATCGTTATATTCTGAATTGTATAAGGCGAGGAAGCTCCATGTGTAAAAACTGATTTTCAAAAGTTGTAAGTAAAAAACTGAAAAAAGTTAAGTGTTCAAAAGTTTCGAAATAAGTCTGCTTTCCTTAGAGCAAAATTTGCAGCATCCCCGACAAGCATTTCAGAGTCTAGCTTTTTTTAGGATTGAAGCGTTTGAGCATTTTAGTTTCTATTTTATCGGGAATGTCTAAAGAACATGAAAGACGTTTCTTTATAAACATTAAAACGAGAGGAAATTGTAAAGGTACTGTAGAGGTATAGACGAAGGTCCCAACATTTTTGTGACCACATCATTTATATAAGTTTAAAATACATTTCAGAATATTTTTATAGTCGTTTGCTTGCAGTCTTCTAAAACATTTTAATTTTATCTGAAATTTTAACTGCAAATAAATACTTTCTGCAAATAAATACATTTCAGAATATTTTTTATAGTCGTTTGCTTGCAGTCTTCTAAAACATTTTAATTTTGTCTGAAATTTTAACTGCCCCCTTCCCCCCCTGAGGTACTAACATTATTGCAGATTTGCTCTTTTCTAAGAAGCTAACTTTCTGAGCATTAGGGAGGTGGCTGCCATTACGCTACTGTTTGCATACATGCTTTGAGTTTTGTCTGTAAGGGAAACAGGATGAATTAATTGATATGTGATGGTAAGCTGATAATTTTTTATAATACATCTTATTTCAAGTGGACTGCAAGAACGACAAGAAGTATTATTGACGCATTATGAAGAGGCAAGCGACATAGCTCCTGATTTTAAAGTAACTGCAACAAGTGGTGATATTATTGCTGGTATGATAACAGCTGTCCCTTTTCTCTTATGAATCAGTGCTGATATCTCTCTTTGGTCATAGTGCTGGAGACATTATAATTATTCTCTTGTGCCAAATACGTGGTCTTAACTTATGAAGAGCACTTCCTAGTGCGATGGCCCAACTAAAGAAGACAGCAAAGTTTAGCTTGCATCAGCTCATGTGATATTACACACATCATTCTGTACATATTTAAAGGATTGAACTTATTTAAACTTCTTTACAAATACTGCTACGTTGTCGCGCTGCGATGAGCCATTGATAGAAATATAGTCTGAATTTTGACATTGCAAGTAATGTCACGTATGAACTTTGGTACAACAATGATAAAAAATCTTCTACAAGATTGATTTTGCTTGATGATCATATATTGGCTTTCGTTGCCATGTGTATGCAAGGAGTTAATGAGAACACCCTTATCTTATCTTGTTAGCTATTGAGAATCAATCGAAGAAATTATATGGCGTCCAGTTTCACCCTGAAGCAGACCTAACTGAAAATGGAGAGTCAATAATGCGAAACTTCTTATTCAGAGTAAGTAGATTGTAGCAACATTACGAGCTTAATCCTATTGAAGCTTCATGATTATTGTACCAGAATGTAATGTGATTGTCCAAAAGTATTTCATTGAGAGGACTTTCACTTACCGAAATCGAAAATAACATTATTAAGATTGGTTCCTATACAACCCTTTAGTAGAAGAAAAAAGAATAGCCCAATCATGTATCTATGGATGTGTCCAAGTATCGATGAACAACTGATTCATATATCATTCTATCCAATGCATTAAAAGCTAATCTTGAATAAAAGAACATATTACGCAGCATAACCATGGCCTATGAACTTTTATTTTTTTGCATCTGTCTCTTAACGCTAGATTGCAGGCTGCCATGAAGATTTAAAATTTACTAGCACAGAAGACACATGCATGGAGGAGATCAAGAGAGAAGTTGGACCAGTGAACAAAGTTCTTGTGAGTCGTACATCCCCATTTGATGTATTACATGTCAACTGCGCTTAAAATGGCATCGTTATAGCACTAAACTTTTGAATAAAGAGCCCTCTGCTATCACTATTTCTTTTAGTTAAAATATCAAGACTGGAGTGGTGTGTGTCAAAATATGTAAAATTTATATAGCTTTGTCTTATTAAGTTTTATCCCCCCTCATGAGAACAATGTTGGTATTTCTGTGAATATGAATGTGAATACCTAGGACGATTAGGAATTATGCTTTCTCGTATGACGTGTATGACACACTCATAAACGGTGAAAATTGTTCTGTGGAGCGGAAGTGAAGTATGAAGTGTGAAAGAAACCAACAGCTTGGTAGTTAATGAAAAAATGTATAAACGTATAAATATATATATCTATATGTATAAATATATAACGAACAAATATTACACCGGGTATAATGCTGATTCCAACGAAACTAGAAATAAATCAATGTAAGGAATTATACTAGAAATTATTTTTATCCAAGGCTTTGGTAAGTGGCGGTGTGGATTCAACTGTTTGTGCAGCATTGCTTCACAAGGCAATTGGACCTAATCGTGTTGTTGGTGTTCACATTGACAAAGGATTTCTTAGAAAAAACGAAAGCACACAAGTCGTGGAGTCGCTTTCCAAAATAGGACTTAAAATGAAAGGTAACTGCTTTAGTTTCTCAAAGATAAATTAGTCAGCCTAATAGAAAGAAACAAAAAAGGTTTACTTTAAATATGATAAGAATCCAGTTGTTGTCTCATTTTACATTAACCAATTAATGTTTGTTAGAATATTCGCCCTTCTAATTGCAGTTGTTTTTCCTTTAAGATGCCTATTTCTTGTTTGCCTAAAACATAGAATAATCGCGTTATTGGTGCGTCTTTTTTTGTTTCCAAAGTTGTAAATGCACAGCATACGTTCTATAATGGATCAACAGAAATAACTCTCAAACGCAATGATATAAACATTCGCCAAAATACTGGGCCACTTCACAGCGTTTCAAATCCGGAAGAGAAACGAAAAATCATTGGGGACATGTTCGTTAAGGTTGGTTTCTAAAACTTTAAGTTTATACAACCATGTCTTTGCATTTAACCGACACGATGTTCCCACCTTTTAGCAAGTGTGCTCATCTTTTCGTCACATGAATCTTTTTTCTATGTCGTCTAGTTTCTTTCAAAGGCAACCGATGAGTTTATGTAAAGTGGAAAAATGTATCTTGGAAAAAAACGGTAGATAATAAACGGTAAATCGGAGATAATTGCTATGCTTAATATGATTTTCGAGTCTTTTGATTAACACTTGTAACATGTTTACATTTTTAAGATGAAGCTGATCAAACATAGTATATAGCTAGAATAGATTTGTGTTGGAAAAAAGACGAGAAAGCATCTGAATGCATAAAGTTCTAAATATCCCGGCAATGGCTTTAATTTAAGCCCCAACTAGGCCTGATGCTGCAGCACAATAGGGCTTATTATTGAGTCTAAGGCGTAGTTTAGACAGCGCGTTATGGGCGCAGCGAATTAAATTCAATTAGATGCGCTCAAAATGCGCCCGTAGAGCGCTTCAATTTATTGTTTGCTTTTAGACAGCGAAGCGTGTTGAATTGATTCATTTTTTGATTCGTAACGCGCTGATAATGCGCCCAAGTGAGCGCATTATGAGCGAATTCAATTATTTGCTTCGCTCTTGGATTTAGTCAGCGAATTAAGAGCGCATTAAATTGACACTCACAATATTTTATGGTCAATAATTTGATTCGCTGCGCCCATAAAGCGCTGTCTAAACTACGCCTAATTAGTTTAAAGAAAGCTCTCGTAGGCTGATAACCACCTAGCTGCGTTTTTATCACATGGCTTAATTCTTCACACAGGTTATGAATGCGACAATCAGAGATCTTAATTTGGATCCAAAAAGCACAATGGTTGCTCTTGGTAAAGTTAATAAATCTTTGACATGTTAACATCTATTTATTGAAAGGCTGCGAAAAATGAATCATACAATGCATTGATTGCAGGCCCTAACCAACATTAAGGAACTCTAATTATTGCGCACCCGATTACTTCCAGATAATCTCAGCAATGCGATTTCGGAAAGCTTAAATGTAAACTACAATCACGGACGGAATTTTTGAGACAAAATGCAGTTTTTTTCAATTTTCTAATTTCATTACCCCTGTTAATTCGAATCCCTCCTTTTCCCCCGAATCAATGCTGGATTTGAATATCACATCTTCTTCCAAATAATGCATTCAGAATTGAATTGGGGAAGGGGGAAGGGGAGTTGTCTTTCAAAGAGAAGGAAAAATATCAACTTTGCTTGAAATTTTCAACTATTTTTGTCCGGATGTATAGATGTGCATTCTGATATCCTTACTTCGCATTTTACGTGCAGTAAGCACATGCTAGCTAGATGTCTTATTGTTTTCTTTTAAAGCTAAAATATGTAATCTCTAGACCTCTAACAAATATGTAAACATTTGAATTACCTAAGATGAAGAGGCAGGCTTGCAATTTCATGCTGAGTTGTGAGAGAGCAACTTGCGGATAGATAAACGAGCTGAAATGTATATTGAAAGCTTGGGAAAGAAACCGTTGTTATTTATTGGTTTTAGAGATTGAGATTAGGCGGCAGAGAACAGGTTTTTAAAGTTTACTTCTGTTTAAAATCATGAAGCTGTTTATATTGCTCAATTGTTTAGGGACCACTCGTCTGAATCTTATCGAAAGTGGTTCAGCTCTAATCAGCAGAAGGGCTAGCAAAATAAAGACACATCACAATGACTCTGAGATGTTTCAAGAGCTGCGTCATCAGGTTTTTCCTAAAATATCATGCAAATTGATCACTTATAAGTATTAGATTTTGCATTTTGGATAATCATTTTAGATTTCTGTTTTCATTGATGTACTTAAGTATGGAAGCTTTTATAGTTTTTACTCAATTCAGTTTGCTGATGTTATCCCTCTCTCTCCATAACAAGCAAGATACTGAAATGCTTGCTTTGATCTTTTTTTGTCTCTTGTCAGCTTAACAGGACCTTAATTTTATTTTGAAGTTTTGTAGCTGTTGCTGAATAATTTTGTTGTTTAAGCGAGGTTGATGTAAAAAGGCAAAAAACGTTATCAAGGATTTATTTCTGGTATGGGCCTATTGCAGATTCACGAATAGCACCAACAAAACTCTGTCGCTGTTGTGCTGGGAAGAGAAAGGAAATTTTTGACAATTTCAAAATATTTAGGGACGACTTGTCTTGGCAAACTCGGTCAATCTGCAGTAAAATGGTTTAAAGGAGCCGCACCTTGAATCTCAAACTTTGGGTCAATAGGCATAAATAGTTTGAATTTAAAATTGTGTGAAAATAATAATGATTTGACTTATCTCATTTTGTACAGGGGCGTGTTTTAGAGCCTTTAAAACACCTTCAAAAGGATGACGTTTGTAAACTTGGCAAGAAATTAGGACTACCTTCAGATATCGTCCAGCGACATCCTTTTCCTGGTAAGGTCTTTTTTTTAACAATCATTTGTATATGTTTCTAGCATTAAGTATTAACACAATTAATCTATGTGTTAAACTTGTGGATCCAGCTTATTGTACGGGGAAATTGAAATGCTCACACAATTTCACCATTTTTTGAGACTACTTGCTTTGGAATATTCTTCGTATCAGGCTGCACTTTAAACAAATTTAAATAAGTAAGAAAACAAATAAATAAATAAACAAATTCAAGTTTCATCGATAGCTATTAACTAAAGTCTACCACTGTTTCCTTCCTAATCGGCTATGCTATTTCCACGCTTTTTTGACTGCAACTTAAGGAGAAACGTGCATGTTTTGTTTTTGCAGGCCCTGGATTGGCAATTCGTGTTTTGTGTGCAAATGGACCATTCATGGGCGACGATTTTGAAGATACTAACACCAAACTTGGATTGATCGTAAATTACTGCATTGCAGTCAGCAAAGTATTGTACATTTTTCACTCTTAATTCGCTTTACATTAAAATAACATAATGCAGCCACGATGACAAAACAAAAATTACTCATGATAAAAATTATCTGTTTGGCCGTTTTGACATTTCCAAACAAATTCATTTGGTTGCATTTTCTTTTTTCAACCTTGTTCTATCTTTGTTCTTGAACAAGACTAAACATACCTACATAATACGAAGATGAGACTGATTCTTGTCTCAGATGATTAACGAAATCTTCCAATCACACCCTGTTTTTTCGATAATATCAAATCGCACTGTTATCTTAACAGTTTTGATCAACTGCCTTTTTCAAGACTTCTTATTTTATGTTTAATATAGAATAAAATTATGTTCAGATTTCACTGTTTTGCATCTATTTTCTGCTGCAACGGAATGCCTATACATTTGATAAAAGAAAAAAGGCTTTGAGGCATGTTATTTAAATACGAAGGAACATAACTAGAGATTGTTCAAGCTTATTCTGCTTCATATTTCATTTTACCCTCTTTGGACCCTCCTTCTTTTTACCACTTAATACGTGTTTTTGAGTCATATGATGTTTCAGATATTAACGAAGACTTGCACTCCATTGATTGGTGCTCATTGCCACATTTACTTCCAAAGTATTTACTTTTCTATTTTAGTTTTTTACTTCATTATATTTATTAATTTGATTAAGCGTTGCTAATTTGGAATTCCAATTTACAGCGCCATCCTTTACTGACTGAGATACAGGAACAGCTAACTGAAGAGGAGCTAAAAACGTTGAAGGAAATAAGCTCAAAGTTTTCTGTTGGGGCGACGCTGCTTCCTATTAGATCAGTTGGGATTCAGGTGAGATTGAATACCCTATGACAATTAACTAAATTGAGGAAGAAAACTTTGGTTTACGTTGTAAAAAACATTCAACAGAGGCGAAAACCGGTTAATTTTTTAAGCCCGCTTTGAAGAACCTAACAGCAATCAGATGATTATTCTGATTATTTTGAACTTAACAGTTAATTATTCTGATTATTTAGAACTTAACAGTTGATTATTCTGTTTCGAGTTATATGTCTCCTGTCACAGCCCTTCAACCATATATTCTAGCTGACGGAGAGAAACTATGAATTGAATTCGATTGCTCTAGTGGTCCCTCTTGTTTCTTTTTTATAAATAACGGATTTTTTATAAAGGAAACTCTGACGATACTTATCGAGTAACCTTCACTCTTTGTTATTAGGGTGACTGTCGCACATACAGTTATGTTGCTGCAATCTCAAGTGACTCTCCACCTTCATGGTCATCACTTATGGTATACGCAAAAATTATACCAAAACTTTGCTTTAACATTAACAGGCAAGTAATCATTAGGTATCTCCAGGCTGACATCGTGCACCATATGGGGTAAAAAGTAAAGCTGATAATTATGTAAATAAGACATCAAAGACTGTACATTTATTTAGCTCGTTTTGCTTACAAATTTATTGCGAAGCATGCACAGTAAACTGTAAATTTCTGGTTATCTTCTACTCAGGGGGGGATCTAGGAAATTTCCTGACCGGTGCTCAGTTCAAGGGACCACATCTAATAGATTTTCCACCCCCTTGTTTTTACTTTGGCAATGTTAAGTAAACACGATGGGCTATATAGACAAGAAAAGTAGTGTACAAAATCAGAAAATGTTTCTTTCCATGAAAATTCAGCAAATGTTCTACGTATTTAGTAAATTCTTTGCTATGTTCTATACTCCAAAAGGTATCAGGGATATTGGGTTAAATAATTGATCAATAGCTTCAGAAAAATGTTTCTTACCACTACATATAGCTAATGTCAAGAAACTTTGGACTAAAAAATTTTATGAGAGTTAAAACACTTAGTTGTATCCAAATAATGTATTATCTTTCTATTGCAGAGTTGTTTACCTTTTCGGTTCGAGATTACTGCATCAACTACAAGAAGTTACTCCGACTTTTCTAGTACCGAACGTTGTAGACACATTGCGCAAAATAGATTATCTGGCAAATGCAACTTTGCTAGAGAATGGTTAGTACCAGGGTTAGTTTTTGGTAGCAAAAATAGAAATATATTTGCTGTGAGGAGGAAATTCGTGTCGACATTGTCATATTAGATAGGTAGGTTTGCTTAACAGAGAGTAGAAATAGGCAACTATCGGTTCCAATTCTGTATCAGCTACCTCTCCTGGGGGAAAATGTAGTCGGAGTGTGCTAAATGTAAAAATTTGTGCTTCAGAACACTTTTATAAAATTTCTGCTACTTCTCTGTGCTCGGCATCACCAGCTTCACAAGTTCATGATGATGAAGAGCATGGTATAATAATCATATTAATTATATAAAAACACTACGACCATCATTGGTTGGTATTTTTCTGTTTTGTTCTAGATAAGATGAATTGTGTCAATCAAATGCCAATAATTCTTGTTCCATTACACTTTGACCGCGATCCCACTATGCGGCTGCCTTCATGCCATCGATCTGTGGTAATACGGATGTTTATTACAAATGATTTCATGACAGGCATCGCAGCAACACCCGGCAAGCAGATACCTGAAGAGGTAAGTGTATTTAATTCTTGTTACCTTAATCTTGCTAGGCTAGACGATTTGAAATGGGGCTGTTATCAATTAAAAAACTGGTAGATAGTTTCTCAGGTGAAGCTTTGAAAAACACCAATTCCCAACAGATGTTTTTGATTCTTAAAATTGAAAGAAAATTGGCACTTCGCGACATGTGTTTTTTAGATGCATGTGCTATTAAACCTAATCCTAACCTGTTGGAATTTGTAGATACCGCACTTCAAGCAACATGGTTATACAATATTTAGAGAGTTGTATATAGGAAATGTAATTTTTGAAATAGTGTTTGGTTCACTTTCGTAACCCTTTAAAAAAACATTCATATCCATTATTCATCTTATCGTTTTATATGGATACCTCATCTACCTATTAAGCTTCAAACAAAATAACGAAAAGCTTTTACCAGCTTTTACCTATTGCCTTTTCAACTAGCCGGTGCAATGGCATTCAATCGTTGGCATATAGCTAAGTTTCACACGAGTGCTTAGCAACTCTCTTTCATCAAGTTCATTTATTGCCATAAGCATAACTGCATCAGGCTGTTATTTGCGAGTTTTGTTACGTCCATATGGTCGTGATCCCGGTGGGTCATCTCACACTATCAAGTGTAAGCAGCCGTAACTAAAGAAAATTTATACCCTTTTTCATGAAATCAAGTAGTTGAAATGAGGCCAAACAAAAAAAAATTAGAAACTTTATCAAGATTCCCATATAATTTACCCTTTTTTCTATTTTCTATGTCCTAGATATAAGATAAAATTGAACCCCTTTCTCAGAGATATTAAAGACACTGGTGCCTACACTTGACAATAAGAGTGGACCCGCCGGGGTCATGATAAAAGGATACTCCAGCAAGAAGATCACTGCGGAATACTGCAAAAAATGGCAATATGGTATAGCAAAACGTGTTTGAACTTGCGATATAACTTGCTGAAACCAACCATTATTTGAATGTGACAGGATGAATCTTTGGGGTCTTGAACGCCCACTTTATATCTTGCAGAAGGAGTTGTATATTGGTCAATTTATATCGGTGCAATTCTTATGAATATTTGGATATCTTAAGTGCGTTCCGTTCAAAAAGCCAATTGGATAGAAAAATTATTTGAATTTCTCTGTCCTAGCACTTATTCACGATTATCACGGCTTGCAAGGACGAGAGTGACTCAACCAAAGAGACCAGACTCTGATTGCAAATTTTGTCGCGATGGTTTCTGTCATCCAGTCATAGCTAGGGCAGAAGAGTACTGGACAGACCCCTGTTTTATAAAATGCTTTTACCGCAAAATATGATTGGTAGCATCCCCATATGATGGGGCTGCACATGGAGCCTAAACATTTCGTTTAGGGGATGTGTAAGTACAATGCTTGCCAGAAGTCTTGGTACACTAACGTCAGCTTCCAAGGGCAAATTCAGTCATTTCCCTCCCCCCTCCTTTGAACAAACACTAGTTTGCTGCAAAACGACGTAGGGGATTAGGAAGAACGCTTTTTCTGCGACTTCTTTGATATTTTTCTAAATCACCAACATTGTTTAAGGAGGAAGAGGGTGCGGAAATAGGAGTATCCGGGAAACAAATTGAAGAATATAACAACACAACGCAAATTGCTGGGTGTTCGAAGTACTTTTAGCAATAGTTTTAGGTATCTTGAGAGATATTTCAGAAAACAACTTTCTTGCTTGATTTTGAGCTGCCTAATGTAAGCTGAAAATGAAAGCTTTGAAGCAAAGATAAGCTCTGAAAGTTTATGGTCATAAAATTGCATCACTGGAACGTTATCAAAGTAATTTCTTGATGACGTCATGAAAGCCATTTTGCTTGTATCCTTGGGAAAATCAACCATTCGACAGCTTTTGTTTGGGTACCTTGGTTAAAGAACATCTTTCGATCATAGGCCGATCTTAGCAACTCTAGACCATGGCTCATATCATTCGCAGCTAAATTTGGGCCTCTTACTTTGATGAACAAAGGTGTAAAAACTACACATTTACACCAGCAGCTGAATCATTGCTTTACACGAGAAAATAAGGATCCTAAAATAGAACCTTGGGGTACTCCAGCTGAAATATCTTCCTAATCAGAAATGTTTCTATTCAGAAATGCTTGTGAAATGATCATGGCTCTAATTGTTTACATTTTAATGTTCGTGTCATTAAGGTGTACTTTGCTAAATGTTAAACATTGCTTCAAATGTAGTCCCTTGACTGGCGTTGTTTCAAAAGACGGTACCATTTTGATTTTGCTTATTGCTGTATTGTTGCAATGTTTTTGAAATTTCAATGCTAACATCTATACTTGCAGCTTATTATGAAGATTGTGGATAGAGTGAAATCTGTTCCTGGTATATCAAGAGTTATGTATGATTTGACTTCTAAGCCTCCTGGTACAACTGAATGGGAATAATCCATTTCCAAATTGTAAGTCTTACTTAAAGTTTGTTTTGGTATCTGATCATTTGCCTTAACATATTCGTTATTTCCCTAATTTTTCAAGTAATTGGTTGTTGTGATGCAAAACCGAACTTCAATTTTGCACCTAAAACTTAAAGCCAAACTTTATGGATCCGCTAGCTTTTTTGTCCGCTGTGAAGGGAGGCTATAGCTCATTTTTTTTGTAGATCCTTCTTTCAAAACATAATTTATAAATTTTAGGTTTCTTAACAGTCCTAACGTCGTCCTAAATAAATATTGTTTTCTGAATTGTTTTTATATTTCGTTCTACGTTTTAAATCATTTTACATCTGACTTGTATGTAAAGAATTGAAATAGATCACTGCAAGCAAATGTAAAAGAAATATTGACATTTGTAACATAAAACGGCGTTTAGTTGTTCATTAGTACTTGCTGCCTGTATTTTGGCTTATATGAGTGTGAGTTGGTATTTTTCTCACAATAACATATAACTGTCATACTTTTTCTATCAGAGCCGAATTTTGTATTTGCCACATTTCAGTCTGTATATATGAGTTGAGAACACCTTTCTATTCATGTACAGCTCAAAGAGTGCAGAAAAAAACAAAAGATTTGAAGATGTTCAAATTGCATTTATACAACCATACTACTTACTATTCTTCAAGAAAAGTTAACACAGCTCTGTCTATAAAGTATTGAGCTGTATAAAGCAGACCAATTAACAGTAATGGTAATATCTAAGGTGTGCTTAAAGCGCTTGCATAATTGTCATATTTTTGAATGACTTTGAATGGATTGATAATTAGTGCTTACATGTTTTTTTGTCTAATTCCTATCTGGGTATGATTATAAGAGTGCAAAATATACTTGGCCGAATTCACAGCTTTCACTAGACTTTTAGATGAATGGTTTGGGGAAAGTGTTCATCTCAATTTTTTAAAAACATAATAAATTTGTAGCAAGGAACCTTAAGTTGACTTTAATACAGAGTTCAAGTTTTGTGTATAAAGTGCACGGGAAGTCAGCTTTCGTAATCAGATAAGGACTGAAAAGATAAAGTCTTGAGAAATAATTGGCGCACTTGCATGCGAGGCCCCTTAAACGCTATGCCCTCGTGTCGAACAGTAATAAGGGCAGATCAGTGTGCAAGAGCCAAGACTTTTCTGTAAGCTCATCAACAATCATTCAAAACCAGTGAACCTGTGCTGTGCTGATGGGAAACTTAGGGGCACAATTATAAGTAAAGAGCCATAGGGGCTATTGTAAAGAAATTATCAAAAGCAAAAAGCGAAAAACAGTTTAGCTTCAAAAACCTTGAGCTTAAGCTGGTGGGTATGCATTCAAAAACGATGTCAAAGAAGAGGGTCATTCTCAAAATTAACTTTCATTAGGAGGGAGCTTGACTGGTACACAGAATTAATTATATGAATAGAGCTAAAAGAACAGTGATTCTTAGCAAAATTCAAATCTTTCATTGGCCATATGTCACCCAATCTTAGACATGTTTGTCTGATTTTGCAAGCTTGGAAGTATTTCATGGTGTTCTTTTGTGTTATCTGGTTGAAATTTAAAAATTTAAAAAATAGTTTCTTGTGACGTCACACAAATGGCAATGTTTCATCTCGAGGCTTTATCAATATGGTCTATTGCATTTTCTTTCGGTGACCGGCCTACTTTTTCTAGAAAAATCTTTTGCTGACTTCATACCTACTTGCTGATTATTCAAAACTTATTTAAAAACTGATGCGAAAAATTTTATGCTATCAGAGCTAAATCCACCAATATCAAAAGGAGTAAAGAATATTATCGCAGGTAATAATGTTTTATCACTTTTGAAAACCCGATGGTTGCAAATTGTAAGTATTTCACTCTACGAGTTTGTACATTGTTATGGTTCAAATGCATTGAAAATTTGCGGCTATATTAGACTTACATCCAGTAGCCAAGTAGTTAGCTAATTTCACGTCATCAAATAAAACAACAATTGAAGTAATTGGAAAACAAAACAGCCGATCGTACAACCTTTTCAAGTCTTTCTACACAGATCGCGCACATGTGTAGAAATTTACCCTAAGAACATCCAATGAAGGGACAGTAGTTGATTGCTGACAATCTTAATACATTTTAAAGCAGCTTAACATTTCTGCTGTTGTCAAGTGTAGCAGCTCTTAAATATGTTCTAATTT